>JAVXUP010003110.1:0-86334 GCA_033070095.1 Escallonia herrerae | reverse complement strand
GACAAATAGTGAAGTGGGTTAGTGTAACAACATGTTAATAATTTTGTTAGCACCTAAATTATCTTAGATATTTATTTTTGAATTATTTCACAAATAATAGAAAGTAGTGGGTAAATTTTAAATTAACTAACAAAATTTGAAGGGGGTTTTTGGTAGTTATTCTTTTAGGGTTTTATATATATAGAGAGAGCTTTGAGAAGAGGGCAGTCGTAGCCCATTATTCTTACATCTACAGTTATGGCAGAGAGATATAGAGAGACAAAAAGAGGGGGGCTTGAAGAGGAAGATTATTCCGGCGATTGGGTTGTTTTGCGGTAAGCCTCTAACCATTTTTGTTCCTTTTAATTTAGGTATAAAGTTTAGTTAGCGTGCAACTGTGTGTGAAAAAGTGTGAAGGGGAGGGGGACAGCGTGTGAATGGCTTTGTGGGTGTTTTGTGTGAGTGAGGGGCTGCCAAATAGCCCCATATACAGCAAGAGTACGTAGGGGGGAGGGGGTTCGAGAAATGGAAATGGGTACAGTCATGTGGCTGTGTGAAACCGAATATAAAGGCAGCCATGGCTGCCATGGTGATGGAGCAGAGATGTGCAGGAGTGACAGAGCGTGGGCTAGAAGAAGAAGAAGAAACCACTGCCTTGAGGCAGTGGCTGCATTGCGGCTTGTTAGAGGTTTGTGGAAATGAAGTTTTAGGGGTGAAATGTATGGAGTGTTGTGTAGATAAATGTTAGTGGATGGACTGAAATTAGTGTGTTTGCATAGAATTAAGGTGTGGATGGAATTGAGGTGTGCTGTGTAACCGTGTATGTTTGGTGAATATATATATATATGTGTGTGTGTGTGTGTGTCTGTGTGTGTAGGTGCGTAGTGTGTGCATGAGAGTTGAATGTATAAGCAGCAAAGAGAAGGGACCAGCAGTGACTTCGTGCAGGAATGTGCGAGTGTGATTATGCGTGTTCCCGCTGTGACCTGTTGGGTGATGAAAAGGTGATGTTTTGAAGGGTTAGTGATGTATGAAGTGTAGGTATATATGTGGGATAATGTGTGAAAAGTGATATGTGTGGGTGTGTGAGAAAGAGAGAAACCATGGCTGTGATGGCAATGTGTTTTTCTTGGTGCTTTGCATGAAGAAAGGGCAGCCATGGGGACTGCCGTAGTGTGGGTCTATGCTGATTAGAGAGAGAGTGTGAGAGAGAGAGCAGCCATGGGGTTGCCGTGGTGCTGTGAGTGATAGTGTTGGTGTGAATTCAGTGGTGTTTGTGGTTGCTTATGTGCTGTATATATGTTAGTGTAATGGAAAAGAGAGAAGATAGGCTGCCATGGTGCAACTTGCAAACGTGAGTGTTGGATATATATGTGTGTCATATATGTGGGTATAAGGTAAAGTGGTGAGTGAAAAAGGAAGAAGAAGACAGGTGAACAATAGTGGGTCTGTGCAGTAGAGTGGTACACTGTGCTTGCACAGTTGTACCACGTGGCTGTTGGGTACTGTACACTTGTCCAAAAATTCTGAACATTTACAGGATGATTCTTAGTGCAATATTATAATTTCTGTGAAAATTTCTTAATTTTCTGATGTCGTATGTATTTATTATGATTTCTGCAATTTCAGAATTGTAAAAGTCTTTTGGAGCCCTTAAACCCAGAAAATGGTCAGAGAAAAATTATATTAATGTCTTTATGGCATAAATAAGACTCAGTAAAAGTTTGATAATTTTTGAAGTTGATTTGATATCATTTTCCATATCGCATTGAGTTTAGCAAAACGAAAAATAAAGAAATAGTTTACTGCCTTTTAAATCATATTTTAATTTCTATAATTTTTATACATATATTAAGGATTGTATAAAAATTATGAGTACTTATTTCCAGGTAGAAGCAATTATGGAAATTTGTTGATTTTTAGTGTATTTAAGGAAATTATTTTTATAATCAAAATTTATATTTTTATCCCATATGCTCTATTAAGCTATAAATAATGCTTAATGAACGACAAGAATATTTTTGGGATATTTCGGAGCTCGTGGAGTGTGACGAGTGTCGGGTTAGGTTGGCCTAACGTGGGACCCGCTTTGAATTTTGTCGTTCCGGATAGAGAAATGAGTACGATGTGGGTAGTTATATTAGGTTTATAATATATCAGTGTGGATAGGGTTCTGATAAATAATTTGCCCGACCTAGGTTAATCCAAGGGATTTTGGATCAAGGCTGTTGACCATTGCATAGCTTGGACTGAGGTAAGGGATTTCCATCTGAAACCCAATTCATCAATTTGTCCTCGTATATATTTTTCAAAATTGCTATCAAATTTCTCTGGACTCTATTATATTTGTTATGAGAATGAATTATTTGCCTTTAATACCCTTTTCTTGAGCCTTAAGCGTTTATTGGAAATCATACTCGATGCTCTGTGTTTATTTCTCGTTGTGCATCGATTTAATCATTGCATTATCGAATTGTTGTCATTCTGCATATTGACATGAGATTGTGCATTGGTGTGTTTGGCGGGAGTTGGTGTATGTTGGAGAATATTGGTGTGGGCTAGTACCTTGATGGACTAGCCGGTGTATTGGTGTGGGCTAGTGCCTTGATGGACTAGCCGGTGGAAAGTGTTAATGAGCATCGCCTTTGTGGCTTTGCTAAGTGATTACCCTGCACTGCCTGTGTGGCTTTGCAATTGCTCATGTTATTGCATTCGTGATTGTTTGTATCGTGTCTGGAAATCGTATTGATATCTAATGAAAATAGTTATGATTCTTTTTTAAAATCTATGAATTGCATCTGAAATTGTTTCGTAGTTTCTATCTTTGAGCGACCTTACTGAGCTCTCAAAAGCTCACTCCCCTTTGACTTCCTTTCCGCAGGTGATAACCAACAATAGATCGTATTGGGTGTGGACTAGATTTGTGCCGAGCGAAAGAGAATTTAAGTTTCAGTATTAGCCTTTAGAACCCCTGCGTGGGCCATTATTGTTATTTAGAATTGTTAGTTTAGATTTGATGTTTCAAGTATAATTGTACGCTAAAAGTATTATTTTACTCAATGGTTTAGTTGCTCTGACGGACTGATGGTTCTAAATTGCTTGAGTTTGAGGTCGTAATTGTCTGAGTGTATCTGATCGAGCGAGTGTTAACGTTCCGGAAATTCCGGGATGTTACATCTCGGTACCTTTGTACCAAGGTCTAGTTTCTAAATGTACTAATAAACAAATAGCAAGACGACTTAAAAATGAAACTAGTTTTTGTAAAGAAATATATACACCTCAACATTATAGTCAAGAAGAATCTCGACCTAAATACACTAGAAGACCTTTAAGGAAGACAAAACAACCTAAAAAACCTACTTTTTGAGAAAAAGTAGAGCTAGGAAACCCTTTTTAAATCCTAGACATGTTAGAAAATATGATAATAGAAGAATTTATAAAAACAAAATTACGTGTTATTCCTTCGGAGAACCAGACCATTTAAGTTCTAGTTGTCCGAGAAGACAAAATGAAATAAATAGACAAACTCTGATCTTTAATACAACTTAAAGATCAGAGTTTAGATCTTATTACAACAGACACAAAACAGTTATTACAAGATTTTAGTATCGATAAATTTTGTACTAAAACAAGATTTAACAACCTTATTACAGTTAGAGTTCAAATAAAACATTATAAGAAACTTATCGAAACTAATGCAATCATTGATACAGGATGTACAATCACCGTTGTAGATCCTTCCATTATAAATCCTAAACATCTTAAACGTTTAGACAAACCTATAACTGGAGTCGGATTCTCTAATACTCTGATCCAATACACCGACTTTATTACAACCGCTACCTTTACTTTCTTAACACCATGTAATATACAATCTAAATCTTATCCCCTAAAACAAGCCTTTTGTGCACCTATAGTACACAAAGAAGGCAAAATTATTTTAGGTATCAACTTTTTACTTGCAGAAAACAATACTATTATCCTTTCAAAAGATTATTTTCAAATCTCTCAACATACAGCTCAGACCCCTATTAATATAAATACACCATCAGAGTACGCTCACAAGCGTGGTGGGACATATTTAGAATTACACCAACAAGACAAAGCAAAAAATAAAGTATGCAATGAATGCAGCCTAGGCAAAACTAATTGCTGCATAAAATTAATAGACAGTTATCAAATCAACGATATTACAAACAACGAAGATGATTATGATGTGGATATATACAACTTGGATAGAATAAATTACAATTTAATGAATTATTTTTCTAAAAAACAAGATATTATTAAGGCAATCGAAACCTTAACATTTATAGGCGAGACCCCATTAAAAGATGGGATTTAAATAAAATATATTGTAAATTAGATATCATAAACCCTGAATATATTGTCAAGACAGCTAATATAAAAGCAAGTAGTTTAGATACAGAAGATTTTAAAATGCATATTAAAGAGCTTACACAACTAGGAGTAATAAGACCTAGTAATAGTCCACATAGATCAGCAGCTTTCATAGTAAGAAACCATGCTGAGATGATGAGAAACAAGAGTAGAATGGTAATAAATTATAGGGCTAATTATACCTATGTCCCTGAGGTTTGGGGGTAATTACACTCGAGGACACAAAGTTTCAAAATGTAACACTTATGTCCATTGACAAACGGAATACCAAAATACTTAACGGTTTTGACAAAAAGACCAAGTTGCCCCTAAATAAAAGTTAAAATCCTTATTTGCCCCTGGGACCACATGAAACCCTAATTTTTCATTGTCTCCCCCCCCCACTCGCCTGTGCCTCCCCCTACCCCTTTCCCTTTCCCTTCCCCGTCGCCCCCACCATACCCCTTCCCCTTCCCCTTCCCCTTCCCCTTCCCCGTCACCCCCACCCTACCCCTTTCCCTTCCCCGTTGCCCCTACCCTTCCCCGTCGCCCCCCACCCTCCCCCTCCCCCTTCCCCTTCCCCGTCGCCGGCGTCTCCTTCACTGGTCGATCGAAAGGAGCGCCGGAGTTGATCGCCCGTTGCAGTGGTGTAGCAGCACGGTGGCTTCGGCAGTTGCAGCGGTGTAGCAGCACGGTGGCTTCGGCGCGATGCTCGCAGAGGCTCGACGAAGCATCTTCCTCCCCCTTCCCCGTCTGCGCTGTAACCCATCTTCCTCCCCCATCCCCAGCGCTGCACCCCGACCTTCCTCCCCCATCCCCGACGCTGCACCCTGACCTTCGGCGATTGAATTGAATTGAAGATTGAATACCAAAATACAGATTGAGTTGAAGATTGAATTGAATTGCAGATTGAGTTGAAGATTGAATTGAAGCCCTAATTGGTTTTGAAATTTAGGGTTTGTAAATTAGGGTTTTGAAACCCTAATTGGTAGATTGAAACCCTAATTGAGTTGAAGATTGAATTGATTTGCAGATTGAATTGAAGATGAATTGAAGCCCTAATTGGTTTTGAAAATTAGGGTTTGTAAATTAGGGTTTTGAAACCCTAATTGGTAGATTGAAACCCTAATTGAGTTGAAAATTGAATTGAATTGAATTACCTTAATCTTTAATTAAGGCTTGATATCTTAATATAAAAAAATTTTAAAAAATATAGCAAAATACAGTACAAGGGGTAGCATTGTCATTTTAAAAATACGTATCGATGACATCATGAAAAAGTACACTTTTTGGACGGAACCCTGACGGATGGACACGGGTGATACATTTGAAACACTTTTGGTCACGGAATGTTACATTTTGAAACTTTATGTCCTTGACTGTAATTACCCCCTAACCTCAGGGAAGGTGTAATTAGCCCTAAATTATAAAAGACTAAATGACAATATTAAAGATGATAGTTATAATATACTTAATAAGACTTTCCTATTAAGCAAAATACAAGGAAAAAGAATCTTTAGTAAATTTGATTGCAAATCAGGCTTTTATTAAATTAAGATGTGGCCTGAAGACATTAAATGGATAGCTTTTACAACACCTGAAGGCTTATATGAATGGCTAGTAATGCCATTTGGCCTTAAGACAACCCCAAGTATCTTCCAACGAAAGATAGATGATATTTTTAGATCTTATAACGATTTTATACTTGTTTACATTGATGACATTTTAATATGCAGTAAGAATGATACAGAGCATATTTCACACCTAGATTTAGCCTTTAAGTTATTCGAAAAACACGGCTTAATTCTTAGTAAGAAGAAAGTCGAGTTATTTAAAACAAATATTAAGTTTTTAGGAATGGAAATAGGAAATGGCAAAATTAAATTACAAGAACATGTAGCAAAGAAAATTTTACAATTTCCTGACAAGTTAGAAGGTTTAAAACAAATACAAGCCTTTTTAGGATTAATTAACCAAGCAAGAATATATTTCAAAGATTTAAGTAAATTAATCGGACCATTATACAATAAAAGTCGTAAAAATGGTCAAAGACACTTTAATACAGAGGATATAAATTTAATTAAAATTATAAAAGAAAGGGTAAAAACCTTGCCCGATCTTTACCTTCCTCTAGATACTGATTATCTACTAGTTCAAACAGATGGTTGCAAAGAAGGCTGGGGAGTAGTCTTGTATTGTAAACCAAGTAAATATAGTAATAAAAAGGAAGAAAGACTTTGTAGATATGCAAGTGAAAAATACAAAGAAAGTAATCAGTACTTAACAAGTTTAGACTTTGAACTATTAGCAATCATTTACGCCCTAGAACATTTCAAAGCAAATTTAATTTCAAGACATGAATTTAGTATTAGAACTGATTGTGAAGCGATTGTAAGGTATAATAAAAACAAGGATGCAAGATATACAAATAGGTGGGTAAAGTTTTTAGCAACTACCATTTAGATAAAATTGAATGGCTTCATATTAAAGGCAAAGATAATACGTTAGCAGATTTATTATCTCGCAAGCTTCTTGGCTAAAACCCTTCTTTTTTCAGATATGATAAATCATCATAATATCAAAGTTTTCCTTAAAGTTCAGACTCGACGAATCATACAAACTCTGGAGTTTATTCCAAGGCTTGAAGAAAATTCTTTCTATACACCAGAGGCTGAAGAAGCTAGGCTTGAACTAATAGCTGCTTCTAAAGCAAATGTTCAAGCTATTAAAGAAAGAGCCATGCAATTAGGAGCTCTTTTTTCTATGTAACTATTTTATACAATGGAAATAAACTCTATTTTCTGAAACAAGTTTATATGTATCTTTCAGGACAAATGGCCTCCTCATCAGATGGACGCCACAGACAAGTTAATTTTGCAACTCAGAACAAACCCCTTTTTCCCGTACTTTATGCAAGCTACGTAGACAACGCAGGCACAAGTAGAATTAACTTTGAAGGAAGAAATTTAGGTGTTATACACGTAGGTAGTAGATTTCAGATAAAAGACCCAAAACTAGGACCTTTTCCATTAGATCAGGTTACACTTATAGACAACATATGGCAAGCTTTCATACACAAAAACAATAGTTGGATAGTGAATGCTTTAAATGGCTTGGCAGCATATTTTCATAAACTAAGAGACACCAAAAAGTTTCAATTTTATTGTGTTTTTAAAGGTCAGCAGCCTGGCATATACAAACATTTTCCAGAAGCAATGACAACAGGTGTGGGAAATCATACTAGACCTTGGTACAAAGGTACCGAGACCTATGAAGAAGCCCACAAATTAATGCAGACACATTATGGTGTTAATTATTATATTAGTCCAGAATGCATTTCCGTTCCAGAACGTGCAATAGTCCATTTTTCTCAAACTCCTATTCCTTCATCCACTGGCTCACAATTTTGCCAAAATTGTGATGTTTTAATAAAACACTATAATTTGTTAAAAACAACTACAGACAAGTTAGCTGTAGAAAAATAGAATCTAGAACAACAACTCTCTCTTTATAAAACACAAATGCAAGTTCATGAATTAAATTCTTTGGACTGGAAAGCAAAAACATGATTCTCTTTTAAAAGCATATTCTCTTTTAAAATCCAAGTCCATACAATTCTCTACGTCCGGAGTAAAAGGCGTAGCTAGTCCTGTACCGCAGGCTATAGGTAAAGACATCTCAAGTCCGGAGATAGTTGGAAATTTACTCAAAATTTCTGAAAACCCCACTAGTTCGGGAGAAAGAGCTACTAGTCCAGCCCCACAGGTAGCTGGTAATGACTTATCAAACCCTGAGACCCCTGTCCGTTTGGGAAAAACGGAAAAGCGAAGGAAAGCTCACAAAGACGCAAAGAAGAGAAATCTCCAAGTCGATGCTTTCAAGAGACAAACAGCACAAATGATTTTAGATCTATTACAAGATTTTGACAAGAAGAACAACAACCAGTCAAGTCAAGACAGTCAAGCATTTGTGCATAGACCAAATACAAGTGACGAAGAAAGAAGAATCCAGCAAGAACTCCTCATGATCTTGCCAAGTTCTGAAGAATCTTCATCCTCCAGCTCAGACAAGCAGACAGCAAAAGGAAAAGAAAAAGCAAAAGGACAAAGATGATGGAATATACTTTTCCACCGCCCTCAGCTTTTGACTTTTGTTTACTTTCGGCGCAAGAAGACAAAAGACTTTACTTTCGGCAAACAATGGCAGACAAGGAATCCTTTTTCCTGTACACTTTACGACTTATGTAGAAATTATTGTACCTTTTCTGTCAACTTTAGAAAAACTCGTCCAGATGTAATAAGTTAATGGACGGCAGCTTTAGGACTAAGAGACAGCTGTAAAAGACTCTAGTAGTTCTGCCTATATAAGGCAACAGACACTCCAATTGTAGACATTCTTGGCATACTTGTCATACCTGTAATCTTCATAGAGATCAATCAAAAGTTTTCAATTGCTCTCAATCTCTCTCCCTCTTGTTGATGATCACAAATTGACGATAATAGAAGTTCTCAAAGCTTTAATTCTGCTTTCAAGTAAGCCTTTCACTTTACTCAAATAGTTTAGTTATTCTGGGGTGAACACGCTCAAGTGGTGAAAAGTCATCTATGATTTGAAAAAGAAATATCTCATTAAATTAACATGTCAAAGAGCAGATAATATAGGATAGACTTAGAGATTATATGGCATTTGCTTGATAAAAAGAAACTCTGTCCAAATTTGTTTTTTAAAAATTGATTATGCTTACCCAGGACTGAGACTAGGTTTAAATCGATTATGCTTACCCAAGAGTCTTCAAAAATATTTTTCTTAGGTTAACTTTGAGGTTTAAACAAAAGTGGGAGCGAGTCGTTTAGGGTAGTTGCCGAGTGATGGCGTTGAAACCCGTTAGACTAACGCATGCCCTGAGTTTTTGCCAAAAAAGGAGATTTTTTGAAAAACCCGATTGATGGTTCAACCAGGCATCCTGAGATTTGATATAGTTAAAGTCTACCCGGCATCCTGAAAGTTTTAAAACCACAGATTTTGAAACCAGACTTTTCTTTTCTTTAAGCTTATGCCATCTCTTCTCTAAATCTGCTCTCTATTCTGCTGTTTTTTCTCTGAAATGTTCAGGTTTTTCTAAACTGGAGTACGCGGTCTAACCGGAGACCCCCGTCTTTTCGAAAACGATGAACTTTGGATGGACACCAGACGTCAATAAGGCCCTGCCTAGCACCCCCCAGTTTGGGTGTTGACGATTGGTATAACGAAATCTTTGGTTCTTCTCTTAGAAAGACTTAGGTGTTTTTTCCGGCCAAACCTCCCCCCCCCCCCCCCAATTTTGGTATCAGAGCCATAAATCCTTGGTTTTGATGAGATATTTTTCAAGTAAATGAGATGTACTGAGTAACCCAGAGCAAGTAGCCCCTGTCAAATTAAAAAAAATGGGTAATCCTAGAGAAAATACCCACGTAGCTAGAATGGAAGACAATTATGAAGAATTTCGTAGATTCTTTGCTGTTATACAACTTATTGAAGATACAAATGATAATATTAGATTTCATATTTCTGAACGTAATTTACCTTTAAAATACAATCCTTTGATGTCTTATGTTCGTAGTTTATTAAATTTAGATGCTATGATTGCTAGCTTAAATTCTTATTTAAAGTTTTTAGTAGCCTTTTATATATGCTTTAATGACATGGATAACAATAGTCATTATCATAATGAGTACATTAGAAATAGAACCACAAGACCAAATATAGATCTCTTTAGACAAATAGCTGAAAGACATGAAGCTAATGCATTAGAAAATATAACAGATCACATACATAATTTACAAATAAATAGAAATGAAGATGTTAATTCTAATATTACAAGTACTAGTGAAGATGTTTTAGATAGTACGGATACGGACAACGTAAATTTACCTAGTTAAGATGGAAAGAAGTAGAAATTTAAATTTTGAACATTTTAGTTTCGAAGGCATGATAAACAACTTCAACTTAGACCAACAAATGAGAATAGATATGTTAGACCATTTTAACAAATTTTTTACTGCCTTAGAAACAATAGATTTTACAAATGATAGAGTAAAACATTACATAGACACCGATTGTATCACCCTTTTATACAATCCATTATCCTTTTACATTAGATATTTTTTAAATTTAGATTCCCTATTAGAAGACTTTGATATATTTTTCCAACACCTTATAGGTTTTTATATACAATTAAAAGACCAACAAAACAATTCACTTTATTATAGAAAATTTTATGGTAGACTTAGGCAAATAGATGAAGAATCACGCCTAGAAAGTTTAGGAGTACCTTTAGACATAATTAATAACATGAATACTTTAAATATAAACAACGAGGTTGAAGATGCATATGAAGATAATAATACAGATTATAACACAAGCGATAATGATTATCCATGGGATGAAGAAGCCCTGGCTAATTTAGACAATGCCTTTGAAACATAAAATGAGTAGTAACAATAGACCAGTGAATCCTTCCTTTTTTAGTGATTATACTGAAGATGTTATGACATATAATTCTACGCCTGAAGAAAATACAATTCAATTTAATCGTTTTTATACTGCTTTAAATCGCATTCATTATGTTAATGATAGATTAAAGTTACTTATGCAACTAGGTAGACTAAGATCTGTTCCTAGACCTTTACAGACTTATGGACATTTGTTCATATCTTTAGAAAACGATTTTCTACAAGTTAATGCATACTTAGAAAGGACTTTTAAGACATATCAGAATACAGTTAGATGATGAATCCTATGATACGTATATGAAACAATTACGTTTAAGCAATCAGCAAACACTTATGATACATAGACAGCAACAAGAAAGAAATAGACAAACTAGAGAAAATTTATATTTACCCTATTAAAATGTCTAAAAACATAGAATATTTAAATCTACAGACAGACCACAATAGTCTTAAAATAATTAGAGAAAATCTTGATTATATTAAAAACATGTTACAAGATAAACCTAAGAAAATAGACTTAGAACCCGTATACAAACAAGTTAAAGAAATTAAACAAGAATTAGAATATTGCAAACAAAAGATACAAAATATAGAAAAACAAAATGATAGGATTGAAAATAATTTAAAACAATATTTTAACATCCAAGGAATAGAATATATATGAGTATTAAAGATTACGAACTCAATATAGAGTATACACAAATCCTAAGAGACAGTAATAGATATATAACACCTGCAGAAGGACTATCACGAAGTGCTTCTGGAACCCCTAACGAACAAATAATTAAATAACAAAATAATGTTATCATACTTTTATTAATACACTGCCTAGAAAAAATAGATAAATTAGAACAAAGTATAAATCAACAAAAAGACAAAGAAATTAAAACAGATATAGATGAATTATGTTCTAAGTTAAACAATTTCAAAATAGATAAACGAAAAACTATAAAATCTCAAGACAAATTAAAATTCTTAGTCTATGATAAGAAACAGTAGTAATATTTTAGGAAGAGGTAATATAGAAGACAGAAACAGAACTGAAGTTTTAGCCACAGAAACAAGAAGACGTAATGAAAACACTGTAGGAAATAGGGTTTTAAGATTATTTAGGAATCCACCTACACCTATATCCTCTTTAGAACAAGTAATCGACATAGATCGACAAATTGAACAATTTAGACAAAATAGACTAGACTTAATTTCTCCACAAATTTTATATCAAAATAATGCAACTTTAGGCCAAACAAGATTATTTATGCACTATAGAGAAACTCAAAATAGATGCATAGGAGAAGATACAGTAAGTATAAATTTAATACACCCTGATTCAGAACAAGAGTTAATCAGAGGTAATTTTAATTTAACTCATATAGGTTTAATTGTTATTGGTATTAAAGGATTAACAAGACGAGACACAGGAGCTAAAGTATTTTTAGCTATAATAAATGATAGATTTACAAGTGAACAAGCAATCTTAGGAGCAATAGAAGTAGATATGAACAACAATGGTGGCATATTCTACTGTGCACCAGATTTTTGTTTAAATACAAAAGACTTTGCAAGGAATATTAAAATTAAAATAATGACAAAATGATATGAAGATTTCCAAGGAAAAAATCTTCTAATCTGTTCTACCTTTATAGGAAAACTTACACAAAATAGCCAAGTAGGTTACCAACTAAGCATAGAAGATACAGCTAAATTTATTATAAATAGAGGTATTAGATTATTACCCCCTTACAAAATAGACTCTTTACAAAATTCAGGTCAAGAATGGCAAGTAGATAGGTTATTAAGTACAAGCTCTTCTACAAATATAGTACCAATAGACAGTTTTTGGTATCGTAATACATCTGGCCGAATGTTAGTACAATTTACAAATTATGTTGAAACTAGTAATAATCCAGACATTCAAGAAAATGATGAAGACAATGTTTGATTTTGATCTATTAAAACGTTATGATATAAAAATTTTAGATCAGAAAGTAGGAACTACATTTGTAGGGAGAGGGATTAGTATGCAACAACTACAAGAATTCACACAATATGTAACGACCCGGTCCACGGCCCCACCACAGGGCAATGCCTCCCTCAAAAGGGCTAGCCAAGTATGTACTTATGAGTTCCTTGGCAAGGTCTTATAAGGGTCATCTCATACTATTCCACATCCAATGTGGGATATTACAATCTCCCCTCCTTATACCTTGGCTTCCTCGCTAAGGCTCAATCACACATAGCCCAGAATCTTCCTCTCTAGCCAATGTGTGATATACCGGGCTCACCCTTCATTGCCCCAACCATCCTCTTGATGTGGGATATACCCGGGCTTGCCTTCGTTTCCCAATCATCGACAACCCGACTGGATAGCCCAGCCCGAGCTTTCGAGAGTCAGCTCTGATACCATATGTAACGACCCGGTCCACGGCCCCACCACAGGGCATTGAGCTTAAACTCACTATCTCGATTGCCTTCAGTCCAATTTCATGAAATCTAACGGTGGTTACTACCTGCAGAAAGGAAATTGAAGGGGATTGAGCTTTCGAGAGCCCAATAAGGTCGATCAATGATTTAAAAATAAGAAAACGATACGGATGATTTTACATTTAAACCAATAGACAATTTTGAAAATGAAGAGACAGAGCGATTCAAACGATTTTTCTATATACAATCAAAAAAAACCATAGCGTTTCAATATAAACATAGGGATGAGTGTCAACTTAATCCCTTAAATAAGTAGTCATTCAAAGTAGTTCAAATATAATAATTTCAAAACACTTTAGGTACAATAAAAATACAAAAACATGAAACATTGAACATGAGCAGTACACTATAGCAAAGCCACCCCGGCAGTGCTCGATACGCTTTACATATGCATATGTACACTGACCAGTCCATCTAAGTACTAGTTAAATCCATTCAACAGACCATCCTTATATCGCCAACAATACAGACCATCCTTATAACTCCTAGGTTTACTAACTCATGTCAATATTCATGGAATTTAAATAAAATTCAAAAGGTTTTACGATGATTGAAATAAATAAACAGATAAGAATAACAAATTCCAAACGATCGCAGTCAAGCTCAAACTAGGTTTTCATGGACAGTTTTCAAAACATCTTTTATATCAAACATAAAAATCGAATCAATGTAGTTCATAAAGCTTTCGTAATAAAACATTTGAAATCAGAACGATGAAGTAGGGTTCGGCTTGAATTCCTTACCTCGGTCCAAGCTAAGCGATTGTACCAAACTCGATCAATATTTTTCGAATGAACCTAGATTGACAATTCATATGTTAGAACACAATCTATACTACAATACTATAAACCTAATATTGACTACCCACCGCATGCTCACATCTATCCTCGAAAATGAGTGGCTCGAAATGGGTTCCACTAAGAATGGCAATGGGGCGGGTCAGATGCGGATCTTATAAGATCTGCACCGGCCCCGCCCCGCACCCGCCCTGCACCGGGTTACATAATCTTAATACCATATCCGACCCTAAAAAGCTTTAGAAAACCCATCCCCGCCCCGTCCTTATGCCCTCGAAACCCGTCTAAACCCGCCCCTCCCCCACCCCCGCCCCGACACTTGGCATAATTGCTTTTTAACCATATATTTCAATAATTTTGCACTACAAAACTGTATCATCAAAAGAAATAAAATAGAGAGATATCAAAATAAATTCCAAAATCCTACAGGATTAATAGATTAGATTACATCACAGTTCGAATAAATGATACCACAATTCAAATAGATTACACACTTTCGAAATAGCTTAACTTCAATACAAATTCCTCAAAACAATCACTTAGAATTAGCAAATACGAATACAAATACAACAAAACAGCATAACGATGTCCAAAGCAACTTAGTCCAGCTGGTCCTCACTCCAAATACAAATCGAGTCACTATTCACTGTTAAAAGTTAAAAGGAAAAAATGACGTTAAAATAAATAGATAAAAGAAAGTAAAGAGTAAATTTGAAATGAAGTACAAATTGCATAAAGAATCTTACATCCGTAACACATGAGTTGTCCCCATCTTTGTCATCATAAATTGTTGAATATTCCTTGTGTGCTAGATTAGATACACCTATAACATAATAATACAAATTTATAGTGCATGTCAAAATTCAATGTATAGTAAAATTTAACTCTACAAATAAAATCAAGAATGAGTTACCTCTCATTTCAGCAGCCCATAACCAGTCTTGAGCACACATTAACGCTTCCAATGTCTTTGGATGGAGCCTACTACGGTGAGGACTCACTAACCTACCACTTGTGCTAAAAGACGCCTCCGATGCGACCGTAGATATGGGAATAGCAAGAATATCCTTGGCCTATGTCGGGTACTTCAATCCGTTAGTTTTTCACCAAGCCAAAATATCAAAGTCCAAACACCTAGGCAACACATCCTCCTCAAGATAATGATCCAACTCAGATTTCACTGTAGTATTTCTCTTCTTCTTGACATGTTCATCAAAACCTTTAAGAGAATCTTGACAATTAGCCTCTACATGCTCTTGCGAGCGAATAGATGATCCAATACAAGTATCACTACCTCTCTATTTTGGTATTCACAAAGAAGTCTATAACAAAGTGAAGACACCTTATCAGTTTCGGTCTTCTCTCCTGACCCATAAAGCTGGCTATAATAATACTGAATCAACTCCATTTTGTACCTAGGATCCAACACTACAGCAATTGCCATGATTCCATGAATATCCAACTAATATTTATCAAACTTCTCAAGCATTTTCCTAGCCATACTTTCAATCACGTCACTTGAGCTCATGAGCCACTCACTTAACGCCATTCTGATCTCACAAATTTTAGGAAAAAATAGGTTAGCAGTAGGATACTTTGTGCCCGAAAACATCTATGTTGTTTCATAAAACAACCTTAAATTGCCCCATATCTCTCTTGCAAAAGTCCACTCCTCTTCACTCGGGCATGTCTTATATTGAGGCTCCCGTTGCTTTAAGCGAGAAAAAACATCTTTATACAGAAAAGCGGTTCCAAGCATCAAAAAAGTTGAGTTCCATCTAGTAGGATAATCAAGTGCCAAATCTTTTGTACTTGAAATGGGCAATTGACGAACAGTCTCTTTAAAATTTTCATCTCTCTTTGGTGTTGCCCTCCAATAAGCCACACTCTCTCTAATCTTTTCAATTCCCTCTTTTATCACACTTAACCCGTCTTTAACAATCAAATTCAACACATGTGCCGAACACCGCATATGAATCAATTCACCAAACAACAACAAAGAACTAGAATCCAACTTAAGCAACAAGTCATCAATCATCGCATCATTCGTACTACAATTGTCAACCATGATTGTACACAATTTTCTATCGATGTTCCAATCAAGCAATGTTTGTGACAAAGCCTCGCATATAACTTCACTAGTGTGTGGACATGGCGAATATAAGAACCTATAAATCACAAATTTTGACACTTAATTATGCTAAAGCAAGTAAACAAATTAATTGTAAAATACCAATATTGCAAAAGATAAAAATATACCTAAAATGCAACTTTGAAGAACAAAGTCTTCATCGGTAAAATGTGACGTGACTGCCATGAATTCCTTTTTTTGATTGCTAGAAGTCCACAAATCCGTAGTGATTGCAATCCTGCTTCTTATCCCCTCCAACAACTTCATCGTTTAAACCCTCTCATAGTCATAAATCTTCATAATATTGTTCTTTATTGTGTTTCGGGTTGGTACCTTAAATAATTGTTGTAGTGCAGACGAATATCTCCTAAACCCCACGTGGTCAACAATAGATAATGGGTATTCATGCAAAATTATCATGCTCCCAAGCTCTCTCCTAGCAAACTCCATATCAAATGTGTAATTACCTAATTCAGGCTTAGCATTTACTTTTCCCATTATCCCAGTCAATAGCTTTTGTCTAACATCTGGTTGCCTTAGATGTTTACATATGTCTAAGTGCGTACGCAGATGAGTAGTCCCATTTTTTGGTTTAGCCCCAAGGGTTTTCCGACAGTGAATACAAGTTGCTGTCACGTCTCTACCATTTTTTTTCCTTTCGAAGTGCGTCCACACAACACTCTTCAAATTATCGTTATTTAACTCATTAGGGCTACTTTCAAGGTCAATTGGTTCAAAACCAGAGACTCCCCCACTTGTATTTGGTGTTGATGAATGAGAACTTTGATCCTCTAGTGTAGCTCTAGGGGTTTGCACCGGAGATGGTGCAATGGGCGAAGACGAAATTTCATTGGAAGACATGATTTTATCTATATATTCATCCGAACACAAAGAAAACTCTATTAAAAATCTGTAATTGCAAGCCTATAAGGCATTAATGCTTGAAGTGATACATAAATGTATAAACCAGCATATTTTTGTATAAACTATCAAAAGTCCATACTTACAAATAGCCAAGATCAAAACCTTATGCAGCCCAAACATGGCCAAGATCAAAATACTACATTCGTCCAGCTACTTAACACTTAACACTGGACAAGCAAATGAACATTTACTTCTAGCTTTAGAACAGAAGGTAGGTGTTAAATTTGGAAAGTTTATGAAGTTAACCGGCTTTTGGTGCCAAGTTCAAACCACAATTTAAGCAGTTTTTTCAGGTTCAGTTACTGTATCTGAAACTTTCTTTTGGACAAAATTGTTGTTAGGTCCTTCAAAGTGCAGATTGCAAGCCCAAAATCAGAATACTAATTGTGCTTCATAATCCCTAATCCTTCAGACACACAAATTTGCACCAACATACAAAAGCTTTGCCACAATCCACAAATAAATATATAAGGTAGCCTATGCACAATTGCAGGTAGCTTTGCCACAATTCATAATCCCTAATCGAGATCTAATATCGGCATGCACATTACAGGTAGCCTATGCACAATTGCACATTTTAAAACTTCTAAAAATTCATGAAGCTTACCTTTGTGATTGGTATCAAATCTTAACAGCTACCCACCAAGAAACGACATGGTAATGCTAAGCTTGCTTCCAAGTTCCAGCATGTCAGTCGTTCTTCCAATCTTGCTTCCAATGGCAGAGTCACGGCAAGAGATTCAGTCACGGCTGGAGAAGCTCGACGGAGTCGCCGACAGAGAAGCTTGACGGAGTCACCGACAGAGAGAGAATAGCGAGGGAAGAGCTGGAGATTCACTCACGGCTGGAGAAGCTTGGCGGAGTCGCCGACAAAGAGAACAACGAAGGAAGAGCTGCGGTGGCTGGTGGGGAAGCTCGGCGGCGTCACCGAGAGGGAGAGAACAAAGAAGGAGGAGCTGCGGTAGTGCCGTGGCTGCCTGGCCGTGGGGAATCTCGATGGAGTCGCCGAGAAGGAGGTCACAGAGGAGGCGGCTGGACGGCAGAGCCAGAGTGAGAGAAGATCGATCTTATTCTTTAGGGTTTATGATAAAATCTAATGTGTCACCAACAGCTCTCTACGTGTTTATCATGTTAGTTCTAAGGACCAACTTGCGGACATTCTTACCAAGTCTATTCCTCGACTGCAATTTCATCATCTTCGGTCCAAGATTGGAGTCACTAACGGCACCTTAATCTTACGGGGGCGTGTTAAGGAGAGCTAGCTGTGGATAAGTATCCACATGAACCCGTTGCAATCCACTCTCTCTCAGAATTCAAAAGTCAAATTCAAAGCTCCAAGACTTGTTAAAAAATGTAACAGCCACCAGCCGCAATCCATTATATCTCCCTGTTTTCAAAAGTCAAATTCAAAGCTTCAAAACTTGTTTATTTCTTTATCTTTATCTCAGTTCTGCATGTACTATTCGTGTATAAAAAGCATTAGAAGCAATAGAAAGAAGATGTGATGCATAATTCTATTACTGCCACTTTGTCTCTTTACACTTATTACTTGAAAGAATATCGTAAAAGGACCAAATAATCCTATCCTTTTTCTCATTGTTTTTGACCTCATGCTTTTCTTTTGGTAATGCCTGTGTCCAATCCAAGCACTTGCGATGTACCCGTCATTTTCTGAAAAATAATCTAAGCTTATGCTGTAAGTTGTAATCATAGTGATATTTATTTAAGTTAAAGTTGGGTGATAACAATATGTGTCAGAAGTGACATTCTATTGCCAAATTATTTGATTCGATATAATGTGATGGGGGTGAGTTTGAAATGTGATAGGTCGTACATAAGTTCATTCCAGATGGTCTTAAGGGGTCACTCAGCTCTTAAGATTGGGCTTCTACTGTTTTAAGTCCTTACATCTCAAGTTTGTTAGAATGAGTAGTTGTTCCAAAAAAAAAAAGATAGTGGTGAGGGTACATATGCAACCTATAAATTGTTGATAAAATACAAGTAAAATTTAGAAATAATAAACAATAATACCCAAATTAGCATAATGAAAGAATCAAGGCTTAGAGGCACGTAAACGTTTCTTGAAGATAGTTGAAGCCTCTCTCACGGGCGAACGGAAGACTAGCTTGGCAGCTCTATCTTCGGGATTCAACCAAGTTTAGATTCACTGTTCATCCAAGAAAGTTGCACTTCTCTACAATGGATTGTGTATCCACCTCCAATAGATCAAAGCATAAGTTTGAAACAAGCCTTTAGTTCAAGTATTTTTCTCTCAAGTGAAGATGGTGTCTTTTCTGTTGTCTTCTCAACTTCTAATCATTTACCCCTTTATATAGTAAAAGGAAAATGTATGTTCTTTGAACCATACTAATTCAAGATTCATCAATGAATCTTTTAAAATACGATGAACTAAAACATAGGTTAATCTTATCTAAGGAGTATACATGAACCTAAGTTCATGAATCTTCAAATTTATTTACAAAAATAATGTTCAAAGAATAAAACCATTTGGAAACTTAATAAGTCTCAAATTCATGGAATTTATCTTTTTGAAAACTAGAGTTCAATGAACTTTATTTTATTTTCAGATATAAATAGTCAAATTTGAAACACATTTCCAACAAACTCCCACTTGTTTCAAATTTTAAGAGATATGCTTGATCGACACAGTCATGTACATCAGCAAATGGTACTTTTAGGTTTGAACCATTGCCTAGTGAATTATTCCTTGATTTATATAGGAACTTAAAGGACAAATCCTTGAATTAAGAATAATGTCAACAAATCAAAAGTACATCACGTACACTTCTGTTTTGGAGATGAAGTACTAAAGCCCGACACATTGTGGCCCTATGCCTTGATCCCAACACTCTGAGTGCTCTAAGGATGCCAAAGCCTTAATAATCCTATAGAAAGTGGCCACACTTCCGCACCCAGATCGGTGAATTCATCAAGGGTGACCTTGCACACCCAACACAAAGTATGTATGTTCTCATTAAGAGAACTAAGTCACAACCTCCATTTAAACAAGGTCATTCGACGAATCTATCAAGAGCTATCCTGCTAACCCCAACCAAAACCACTAGTCTATGGATTCATTAAAAGATATAATTTTAACCTCTATCTTATGCAGGAACATGCACATACATCATAGGAAGGGCATAATGAAAATTCATTTTCGGTTAATGATAAAACTGTTTCCTGAGGTTTACACATTTTTCTATTTTGCTCCCTGTGTTACAACTTTTACAATAGTGTCTCCCGAGGTTGATAAAACCATTGCAAACAGCTTCAAAATTGGACATCCGTTCAATTTTGGACGTTAAGTCATCATGTGCGGTGCACATGCCATTTTGGCATGGGCAAATTTGTAATTTCTCCTACCCCCATCTTCCCTTTCTCACTCTGTTCATCTGTCTCTATCTCTCTCTCTCTCTCTCTCTCTCTCTCTCTCTCTCTCTCACGTGGCAAAACCCTTAAGCTCGATTCTTTACGGCCATGACGGCACCGTGGTCTCCCCAATTGGAAGCATTGGGCTAATCATCGGTCCGATGGATCGAATCCTTGTGAACATTGGACGACAGGCTGTGTCGTTTCAGCTCGAGGTTATTTCGTCGAATCTCTTTTGGACTCAGATCTAAGAACTGAGACACATCATGGACCGCCGACGGATTAAGCTTATGGTGGCACCTCGCACGGTTTAGGATAGCTTTGAACACTGTGAACCTACTATCGTGCTCCTCCTTCGGTGCATATGTTTTCCCAAACCAAAGCTTAAAGATTGTGAAGTGGTGCTTGGCAAACAACTCATCATCGCCGGCTGCCTGGCACATCAAAATGCCGTCGTCTTCAAAACCGTCAATCTCCTTACAAATAAAAAATTCTTATAGTAATCTCATTTCCCTTGATATCCTTTTTCGATGACTTCACCCCTGACTTTGGTGCACTATCACCATCTTCGCACCATACTCTGCCAACGCAATATTGTAACAACCATCACCATAGTCCCTTAGAAAAACTCTCAACAAGCTGCCAAACCCACAAACTCCTGCCATAGAGCTTTACGGTGGCTATCAGTGATGGTGTGTGCACCTGTGTTGACTGGATGTTGGGCTGTGACTCCCCTAGATGAATAGAGTGAGAAAGGAAAAATGGGGGTAAGGAAAATTACAAATTTTCCTATGCCAAAATGGCATGTGCGGTTATGTGCATCGCACATGAGGACTTAACGTAAAAAATTGAACAAACGTCCAATTTTGATACAGCTGTTTGCAATAGTTTTGTCAACCTCGGGGAACACTATTACAAAAGTTGTAAACATGGGGAGTAAAGTGCAAAAACGTGTAAAACTTGGGGGGACAGTTTTATAATTAACCCATTCATTTCATTATATGCATCACTAGTTGTCACATTACTCGCTTTTTCCATTCAAAACCCAGGATAAAAATCAATTAGGTTGGGTATCCATAATGTACAACTTAAAAATCAATAGGCTTTAAACCCATCCATTTTGATGTCTCAGACACTAAGTAATAGGCTTTAAACCCATCCCTTTTGATGTCTCAGACACTAAGTCTCTTCCCAAGACTTTTGACAAAGGATGCCAAATTCAAACTTGATTTCACATATTGAATGGACATGATTCCATCAAACGGGATCCTTCGCACATGATTTTGCTTTTGATGAACTTGTCTAGATTTGCCATTATACACTACAAGAAAACAGGCTTTTAGCGACGGATTTTTCCGTCGCTAAAAGCCCAAAATCCGTCGCTAAAAGAATTAGCAACGGATTCACCGTCGCTAAAAATCCCTCGTATAAAAGCCCGTCACTAATAGTTTAGCGACGGAATTTTTAAATCCGTCGCTAAATATGTCATTTTTACCGACGGATTTATTTTTCATTAGCGACGAAAAATTCCGTCACTAAAGGTAATTTCTATATTTTTGCTAATTTTAAATTTCTGAATAAAAAAATATTTTAGCGACGGAATTTCCGTCACTAAAAGTGTTCGCAAAAGTATTTAGCGACATTAATTGCGTCGCTAAAAATCTCTTTAGATCATTTACCAATAGGTTTTTAATGACACAATTTCGTTGCTAAAAGTCTGTATCTAAAAATATTTACCATTTTGTAGAAGGACTTTAGCGACAGAATTCTGTCGCTAAAATCCAAAAGGCTGTTTTTTCTATTTTTATTAATTTTCAAAATGCTAAATCTGTTTTAGACAGTTACTTCTTATCAACTAATCCAACAATAATTGAATTATTTAAACTAGCATTCATCTTTACCAAATTCCAAGTAAAACAAATAAGATTTAAGTTAGATGTTCACTGAATATAATGTATAATATATCACATCAAACAATCTCAAGAAAAATACAAGTTACATTGAAACTAAAAAAATTATAAACCAAGGATTTGCTCCGAAGCCTGCACACACAAAAAAAATATCATTAAGGTTTAACAAGTATTTCAAAACGATTGAGGAAAACTTAGAACATGGTGCAAAAGAAAAACATATATTGGTCGCCACCTTAAAGTCTTCTAGTTACATACTCGCTTAAGTAAGCTAAAGTTAATGCAACACGGAAATAAAACGGTTTTGGCTAAAATCATTAAGGAGATTGCTTTTTCAGTACTGATGTTTCATCAGACATGCCTACCAACTTCCTAATGGACATAACAGACTTCAATTGATGTTGGATCACTTAAACCACCGTCCTAATGGCTCATTTAAGAAGCAATAAGGCGGGTAAAGCAAAAGAAAATTCAGAGACAATGGAAACTAAGGCCCCGTACGCTTACCATATTCGTTTTCTGTTTTTAGTAATGATGATGAAAAAGATTAGCGTACGGGGCCTAACTCTCTCAAATTGTTTTTCTCCTAAACTGGCTGCAGGCTGTAATATCTAAAGATGTCAAGTTGCACACTAGTATGCATCTTCTGGTCAACTCACTAAAAAGCCATACTTAGGCCAACAATAAGCTCCATCCCCATCCCCAATCCCCACCGCCGCCACTTTCTTGAAAGCTAAAAGCATACAGTAGTTTCACATGAACAAGAAGATCCTTTGGTTCACCAGGTGCCCATGCTAAGGTTCAACTCCAACAAACACCCTACAACAGTGACTAGTTGCACTTGCGATTCGAATAGCACATAAATCGCCTTCTACAGTATCTTGAAGGGGAAGCATACTTCTGCTTCTTATATCGGCAATTATTGCTCCAGGTGCCTAATATACTAGATTCTGTATAACTGTGTCCATTTGAGGCTAGGTGCCATCACATATGCCGCATCCGAGAATGACCCTATCAGAAGATTATTTGATATAGAACTATAATATATCAAGCAGTCACCAAATCACCTGTTACAAGTCTTGACATATTATCATGTCCTTAGTCACAGTTGGGGGCAAGAACTATAGGAACAATATTTTTATTCACTATAGGTCTAGAGCCAAAATTCAACAACGAAAATGCTTCAAATGGCTATTGTCTTCTCATAAAGCATGAGCCAGCTCAAGTCAAATTGTAACAAAACCATTTAAAAGGCTCCAATTCAGAAAATCTAAAATGACTCCTAATCAATCATGGGAAATAATATAGCTCTAACGTTTCAGTTATTGATTTTGTTCCCACGGTTCCTAATGGGATGTTGAAACTAGGTAACATCGGCATCGTGTTGCGGATTTTCACGCGTAGTCTATTTTAAAAGCCAACAAGACCTTGAACGAGCAAACAACAAACAGTTGCTTCATATAACACATGTACTAGAAATTAACTCATTAAATCCGATAATTAACAAATGCGAGATTGACTGTAAAAGTGAACCAAAGCTTAAGTACCTTTTTTGAAACATACGTTCCAGCGGGGCGTGTCAAAATAGCCACCATGCGGTGGCCGGCGACAGTGGAGATCGGTGGGACAGAGGAGCGTGGGGCTGTACAGCCGGGCGTGCGTGGCTGTTACGCCGGCGGGGCGTGCCTAGTTGCTGACGTCGGCGGAGTTGTGGTGGCAGGGGTGGCAAGGGGGTGAGGCAAGGGGTGCTGTAGAGAGGAGAGAGAGAGAGGCAGAGAGAAAATAGGAAGAGAAGGCTGTTGAGCGGCTGGGAGAAAGAAAAGAATGCAACTAGGGTTTGTGTTCATTTAAGTAACTTTTAGCGACGGATTTTAGCCGTCGTTAAAAGTCCGTCGCTAAAAGTTATTAAAATTTTTTAAGGGTGGACTTTTACCGACGGATTTATTCCGTCGGTAAAAGTCCGTCGCCAAAAGTAATTTAAAAATTATTTTCCAAAATTTTTTTTTTCAAAACGGAAGAAATTTTCAAATTCAAATTAGCAACGGATTTACCGTCGGTAAACATCTGTCGGTAAAAATCCGTCGCTGAAGATATTTACCGACAAAAAATTCCGTCAGTAAATATCTTTAGCGACGGACTTTTATCGACGGTAAATTCGTCGCTAAAAGTGCTTTTTAGCGACGGAAATTGGTCCGTTGCTAAAAAACCGTCACTAAATACTGTTTTTCTTGTAGTGATAGTACTCACTATTTGCCCGAAACAAAGCAGCCTTATTATCACAATATATTATCAAAGGCGGGATTGATATACTCCATATAGTATTATCAACCAAAATGCTTCTCAGCCAATCCGCTTCATCTCCAACAGAGGATAAAGAAATAAATTTTAATTCCATGGTCGAGTGAATAATACAGCTCTGCCTCTTTGATTTCCAAGAAATCGTAGCTCTACCCAACAAAAACATCCATGCAGTTACCGATATAGAATCATCTTTATCAGAATTCTAAGTGGCATCACTATAGCCCTCAATAACAGCTGAGAAGCTACCATAATGCAGACCATAGCTCAGGCACCCTTCAAATACACTACAAGAAAATACATTTTTTGCGACGGAACAAATTCCGTCACTAAAAGCTCTTTCAGTGACGGAAAACACCTTCTGTAAAAGTCCGTCGGTCAAAGTTTTTACCGACAGAATAAGCCGTCGGTAAAGGTATTTGCCGACGAACGTTTATAGATTATTTTTTTAGCAACGGTACTTTCTTTGCTAAAAAGATTTTACAAAATTTTTAATATTCGATCCCTTTTATAATTTTTTTAAGCAACGGAATAAGACCGCTGCTAAAACTTCCGTCGGTCAAAGGGTGACTTTATTGACGGTCTTTTAGCGACGGAATACCCCGTTGCTAAAAATTTTATCATAAAACTCATTTCCTCTTTTTCTTTTTGCCCGTTTTTCTCTCTGTCTTCGTAAAACCCACCCACCGGCGTCCGAAAGCCCTTAATCCACCGTCGCACCTAGCCACTCTCTGCAACCCTAAACCCCGATAATTACCCTGGTCATACGTTCACTGTCATCCACCGCTGCACCCAGCCACTCTCTGCAACCCTAAACCCGATAATTACCTCGGTTGTTCTGGGCGAGCTCAACAATTTGCCCCGGTTGACCCAACAACTCGTTGATCTAGGAGGTATGTTGATTCATTTCTCATATGTTCCAAAATTACCATGAAATGAATGGAGTTCTAATTATGTTTATGGATTGAGTTTGTGAAGTTGGATTGAATTTGTGAAGTTGGATCTATTGGTTCTGATTATGTTTATGGATTGAGTTTGTAAAGTTGGATTGATTTTGTGAAGTTGGATTGAGTTTGTGAAGTTGTTCTTTTTAGTTTCATTTAATTTACATGAATAGTTTTGGATTTCTCTCCGATTTGAATATGGGGTTTGGCACATATATCAGTTGGCATATTGCCCGTCCGAAGAGAAATGGTAAAACAATTAGGTTATAATGTTGAGATATACTGTGTGAGAAAGATTAAAAATGAGCCTGAACAAAACTAAAAACAACTGAAAACATAAAGCTTTTACTGAAAAAAGACAGCAATGCTCCTATAATGAAAGCTTATACTTCATCTTCTTTCTATTTTGCTGGTCTTACATAAGAGAGTTCATACTATCACACACAACTAAATAAAAGACTTAAATTTCTAATGAACGTACTCCATATCTTTTAATATATCAGACTCTTCGGCATCATTAAATAAAGTTCATCGCGTACAAAAATAAAAAAAGGTTTAGGTGGGAGGTAACAAGGATCAATAGTACAAACGCTACATAGACAAATAATAATATTTGATTTACAGTTTAAGACTACATTCCTATAGTCTAGAGTATGACCCGAGTTTACACAACACTTGCATAATGAAAATGCAAGTGTAAACGCTTGAGAAAGGACTGCACTATTGCAATGCACATAACATTGAGCAAATTAATAGTAATTAACCCCGCGTAATCCTAATTGTACTAATTAACCCCAATTAAACTTGATTAACCCTAAATGAACCAAGTAATTGTAATTAACCCTGATTCAACCTAATTGAACCAATTAGCCCTAATTAATCCCAATTCACCCTAATTGAACAAATAAACCCTAATTAGCCTTGAATAATCCTAATTGAACTAATTAACCGTAATTAGCCCCGATTAAACCTATTTGAACCAGTTAACCTTAAACCCTAAACCCTAATTAAATCATAATTAGCCCAGATAAACCCTAACTATCTTTAATTCATTTCCAATTAACCATAATCAAACTGTAATTATCCCTAATCTAACCAATTAACAGTAATCAATCTTGAGTAACCCTAATTGAACGAATTAACCCCAATTAAACTTGATTAACCCTAATGAACCAATTAATTGTAATGAACCCCGATTCAACCTAATTGAACCAATCAGCCCCAATTAATCCCGATTTACCCTAATTGAACTAATAAACCCTAATTAGCCCTGATTAATCTTAATTGAACCAATTAACAGTAATTAGCCCCGATTAAACCTATTTGAACCAGTTAACCGTAAACCCCAAACCCTAATTAAAGCATAATTAGCTCGGATAAATCCTAATTATCTAATAAAGCCTAATTAATCTAAGTACATCCAAATTACTTGAATTACATCCGAATTAGCCTAATAAAACCTAAGTACATCCATCATTTGTTAGTCTTTGATAATTTTAGGTTGTTATTTGTGCATTTCATAATTGAGATTATTAATTGATGATTTTAGGTTGTTAATTGATGATTTTAGATTGTTAATTGTACATTGAGTATCTGAGACATTGAGATTGTTGACGGAGGATGGGACCCAATAGGATTAAATGTCTGATTTTTATTAATTTTTATTGCATTGAGCATTTGACAATTGAGAATTGAGATTGTTGACGGAGGATGGGACCCAATTGGATTGAGATACTTGATTGGTAGCACGAACACGGACACCGCGTCTGATCGACGCCGACACCAAAATGTCATATTTTGGCTTTATACTTGTGAAGACCTCTTCAATGGGTGTCTGACACAGTGTCCAAAAATTAAAAATAAATCAATGTCTTCAGACACCCCTGAGATGTGTCGGACACATTTCCAGAGGTGTCTGACACGTGTCTGGATGTGTCGAGGTGTCGGTAGGTCACGGACACCGCGTCCGATCGACACCGACACCGAAATGTCACATTTTGAGTTTATACTTATGGACACCTCTTCAAGGGGTGATGGACACGGCGCCAGCATTTAAAAAATAAATCAATGTCTTCGGACGCGTCAGACACCATACCGACACACTATATGAGGTATTGGGAATTGAGATTGTTGACTGTGCATTAAGAATTTGAGAATTGAGATTGTTGATGGAGGTTGAGACCCAATTGGATTGAGATATTTGTGAATTAGTCGAATGGTTGGTTGTTGAATTTAGGTTAATAAGGTTAACGTGACATTTTTAGCACCCCTTAGAATCTCATCGTGGCTCCGGTACTAGCTATAATTAACCCTAATTAGTCCCGATTAACCCTAATGAACCCAATTAACCCTAATTAGCTCTAACGAGCCTAATTAGTTTTAATTAACCCTAAGAACCCAATGAAAATTAAATTAGCTGTAATTACCCCCAAATTGATCCTAATTAACACCAATAAGTCCAAATTAAACCCTAATTAGCCCTAATTACTCATATCTTGTAGACCCGTGATTAGATTAATTAAACCCTAAATTCTAAAACCTAACTAAACTCTGATTACATGCCTGATTAGTCGTAATTAAGCCTAACAACCCAATTAAACCTAATTAGCTCTAATTAGAACTAATCAACACTACTCCGCACAATTAAACCTTAATTAGCTCAAAATAATGCTAATTAGTCATAATCAACCCTAATTAGCTATTGTTAGAGTTGATTAGGACTAATTAGCGTTATTTCTGAAAAATTATTATTTTTAATGTGTTAATGTCTTTGCAATTTATCTATATGAAGTCAGATATGGATAGGATACGGGCTATTCGTGGCCGGGTTGGACGCCGACCTGCTTTCTCCCCGATGGGTCGCACTTCGTCATTGCCCACTGATGACGAGGCACAGAGTGCTCGCGTACAGCAGATAGGGCCCCAGCTCCAGCCCAGCCGTCGCCCCAACCCAACACAGATTCATCTCACACTCGCGTTGATTCTCCTTCTTCCGTGGGTTCTACCCCAGGTATAGTTGATAACGGTATTTAGTACATTTTCAAAAATTTATATTTGAAGTATATTTGAACTATATTAATGTCTGTGTTTTGTAGGATCTCGACTAGGCCGTGGCCCGACAAGCGGGGTACACATCGACCCCCAGCGTAAACAGAGAATTACGCTCACCCAAGAAGACCTGTAAGTAAAAAAAATCACATCATGCCTTATTTTTTTCCCATTTGGGGTGTTAATTTATATTTGAACCGTATTAATTTATTTACTTACTTCTTTGGCAGGATCATGGAGAATCAGGCGAGGACGAAGATAGGCGTTCTTGTGAAGGGCCGGTTCTTTGAGCCACGCCTGTACTGGAAGGACTGGGATGCCGCTGCGCAGGAGTCCTTATGGGAGGAGTGGCAGGTGCATTGAATTATTTTTTTCTGCGATAGTATTTGTTTAATTAGAGTTTGTTTTCTAAATTAATTTGTGTTATTGAATGCCTTGCAGGAGGGTTCACATTTGACTCGCCTGATCAACAGGCACTGGGGCGGCAAGCCTTCTTTGCTTACATCGTCAAGAATTACCGTCGATGGCTCCACAATGCAAGGGACCGGGCGAAGAAGATGCTACCTAAGGGTGCCCCCGATGATGGTGATGAAGACATATCCCCCACATTGGATATCTCCTACTGTATGGGGGCGATGATAGATCAGTGGGCTGTGGATCCAGACTGGGATGCCAAGAGTAAGAGTGGGGCCGAGAACAGCTGAACAGAGATCAGATGCACACGAGGTGGTCGATGCCACACGACATCGTCCGACACATGAATGCGGTCCAGAACCCGATGACGGTGATGAAGACATATCCCCCACATTGGATATCTCCTACTGTATGGGGGCGATGATAGATCAGTGGGCTGCGGATCCAGACTGGGATGCCAAGAGTAAGAGTGGGGCCGAGTGGAAGAAGGATCCGGATCAGACACGTATAATCCTGCGGATTCGGATCTGGATGAGGTCATAACTGTGACGTATAATCAGACGCCCGTGTGGAAGAAGGATAAGGATGAGGCGCATCGGACTGGCAACTATGTTACGAATATTGCCCGGTGGATCGATGTAAGTTGATGTGTTTAAGTTGTTAATTTTTTCTTTATATCCTCAATGTCTGTTGCGTTAATTCATGCCCTAAAATATCTTTAAATCACTATTTTTGCAGGCCTCGTATGAACAACTTAGGGGGTCCGAGTAGCAGTTCGGATTAGCCATCATCATCCACTAGTACAGGTGCGAGTACTGGGGCGTTAAAGTGATGGTGGGATACGCCGAAGGTCGTCAATCGGCCGAAAGGCCGCATACGCGGCTTGCCTAGCACGACTACTCGTGCCGTGATAAAAGCATCCTCAGCCCCCCGTTGCCCCTCCACAGACACTGGCTCCTTGGCATCCGCTGGACGAGGAGGAGATCCAGCGCATTGCTATGGTGGTGTTGAGGATGATCAGGGAGCATGATCAGCAAGGTACCCTTGCTGGACATGCCGAGCCGGCCCCGGATCAGTAGGATCTAGATCTGGGACTCGGCAACCCCTGATGAGCCCCTTCTTGTGCCCGGTCCCAGCTTGTCCCCCCACTCGGCTTGTACTCGATCTTCTCCCCTCCCCTAACCGGCTGTATCCGGTTCCCGACTTGTACATTATGAGTTTTTTTAATAATGCACATTTTTTATAGTTGATTATATATAGTTGTTTGTGTCTTCGGGATTATGAGTTGTTGTTCAGGATTGAATTTTTTATTACAGGATTGGGCATCAGAAAAATTGAAAAAATTGACTTTTAACGACGGACTATTTCCGTCGTTAAAAGTGTACTCATTCTAAAATTTTAGCAACGGAAAATTCCGTCGTTAAAAATCTAATTTAGCGACGGAATATTCCGTCGCTAAATTTATATACCGTCGCTAATTTCACAAAAAAACAAATAAAAAAATATGTAAAACAGAATTAGCAACGGAAACTCCGTCGCTAATTCATATATAAATTCGTCGAAAAAAATTCAATATTAGACGACGGATTTTAAAATTCCGTCGCAAAACTTTTAGCGATAGGCTTTTATACGAGGGACTTTTAGCAGTGGTATATCCGTCACTAAAAATTTTAGCGACGGATTTACCCATCGCTAAACGCCTTATTTCTTGTAGTGATACCTCAAAACTCGCAATAGAGCATTCTTGTGTTCTTTTTCTGGATTACTTGTGTACTTACTCAAAGTGTCAGCAACATAATCTATATCTGGCCTCGTACAACACATGGCATACATAAGACTGTCAACAACCTAGGAATATTCAAGCTGATTAATAGCTCGCCCATTATTACATAGCAACTTGACACTCGAGTCGATAGGATTAGGAGCAGGATCATTATCATAACGATTGAACCTTTTAAGGATCTTCTCAATATAACTTGATTGTGTAAGAACAATCTCAAGCTAAGATCTTATGATCTTGATTCCGAGAATCACATCAGCCTCTCCAAGATCCTTCATACTGAAATTTGAAGCAAGAAAGTTCTTAGCTTCATTAATTCTGTCGATGTCAGTGCCAAAGATGAGCATGTCATCAACATATAGGCCTATTAGAACATCAGACCCAGCTCTGAATTTGCTGAATATGTATATATCTCCTCTATTGGAAACACAGCCATTAGCAAGCTTTATGCTCCTAAATTTCTCATGCCATTGCTCTAGAGTATCAACCAAGAGCCAAGTGTTGTTGGACATAATCGAGTGCATTTCCTCATCAATAGCTTCACGCCAGAAAGGTGCATCACTAGAAGACATAGCCTCTGTATATGTATCTGGGTCCTCATCCACCATTAGAGTACAAAAATCAGGTCCAAAGGATTTCAGTGTAACAACCCTTGAACTTCTTCTAGGTTCGACTCCTTGTGGTTAATCTGAGGCCTTTCGCTTCAAACTAGCTGAGGAGTTACTTTCAACTCTTCTATCTTTCTATCGAAATATATTCTCAATGAAATTTGCATGGACCGATTCGATCATAGTATGAGGAGAAGGTGTCTCCAAATTCAAGAACTTATAAGCTTTACTGGTAGTTGAAAAACTAATAAAGATGCAGTCCACTCCTCTGTATCTAACCTTCAAAGTATCTTTATCAGGAAGTTTAACATGTGCCAAACAGCCCCATACTTTGAAATATATGTTTGGTATTCTGCCATTCTAAACTTCATAGGGTGTCCAATTGTTCTTCTTCTGAGAAATCCTATTCAAAGTGTGGCAAGCAGACAACAAAGCTTCCACCCACAAATTTTTAGTTAGTCCAGAACTGGTTGGCATAAAATTCATCATCTCAATCAAAATTCTGTTCTTTCTTTATGCAACACCATTTTGTTTCGGTGTATATGAAGCAGTTAACTGTCTAACAATGCCATTTGCTTCACAAAGTTCATGAAACTCAAATTTCATGTATTCACTTCCTCTGTCTGAACGCACAATCTTGATTGTCAAATTTAGCTTGTTTTTAACTTCTGCTTTATATGCCTTAAATTTTTCAAAAGCTTCACACTTAGATCTCAAAGGATACACATAGGCATATCTAGAATGGTCATCAATAAAGGTAATAAAGTAACGTTTACCACATCGCAGAATGAAGTCCATTTCACAAATATCCGTGTGAACCAATCCAAGAAGACTAGAGGTCCTTTAAACTGATTTGAAGGGTTTCTTAAGTGATCTTGCACTTGCTAAAGATCACACATTGATCATCATGTGTTTTATCACATTTTCTTGTAACCCCTTCATTTACCATGCGACCAATAGAATTATTGTTCACGTGACCTAACCTTTGATGCCATAATTCAAAAGACTCAGCAATATAGGCAGAAATAATGTTATTTTCAGTACTGAGTTTAAACATGCCATTTACAACGTATCCTTTGCCGACTAACATACCATTCTTTGACAAGATGAATTTGTTAGCTTTAAAGATCATCTTGAAACCATGCTCAGACAGAGAAGCTCTAGAGACAAGATTTTTATGAATATGGAGAACATGAAGCACATCTTTCAAGGTAATAACTTTTCCAGAAGTAAGCTGAAGTTCAACCATACCTTTTGCAATTACCTTGGCAGATGAGGAGTTACGCATATACATTACCAAGGCCATCCCCCACTAGTTCATAGTGTTTGAAGAGACTCTTGTCTTCGACAATATGACAAGAAGCATCAGTGTCGACCCACCATTCAGTTTCATTCCCTACCATGAAACTTTCAGTCACAACTGCAGCAACATCATAAAAAGAATCTGTCTTACCACCAAGGATGTGATTTCTACAAAGTAGTCATCATCATTTCACTTATCAATCTAATTATTGATTGCTTTCACTTGGACGGACGAGGACTCTCCAATTAGAGTGTTGGACATGGTTGAGTTAGTACATAAACTAACTTAAGTTGATGAAGGAAAAACTCCATCTTAGTTTGCCATCTCTGAAAGTGCTTTCCATCAAAAGGCTCAAAATTCGGATGATTAGTCTTAGGAACTCCATTCGATGAAGTAGCCATGAGAGAAACTATCTTTAATTTGTTGGTACAAATGCACAAAAAATTCAGAAATAATAAACAATAATAATCAAATTAGTATAATGAAAGAATCAAGGCTTAGAGGTGCGTAAACGCTTCTTGAAGAAAGTTGAAGCCTCTCCCATGTGCAAACAGAAGACTATCTTGGAAGCTCTACCTACGGGATTCAACCAAGGCTAGATTCACTGTTCATCCAATAGAGTTGTACTTCTTTACAATGGATTGTGTATCCACTTCCGATCGATCAAAGTATAAGTTTGAAACAAGTTTTTAGTTCAAATATTTTTTCTCAAATTCTCTTGTCTTGTTCTCAACTTCTAACCCTTTACCCCTTTATATAGTGGCAAAAGAATGTATGTTCTTTGAACTTTATCAAGTTCTTTGAACCATACTAATTCAAGTTTCATCAATGAATCTTATAAAATATGATGAACTAAAACATAGGTTAATCTTATCTAAGGAGTATACATGAACCTAAGTTCATGAATCTTCAAATTCATTTGTAAAAATAATGTTCAAAGAATAAAATCATTTGGAAACTTAATAAGTCTCAAATTCATGGAATTAATCTTTTTGAAAGCTAGAGTTCAATGAACTTTATTTTTTTTTCACAGATATAAATAGTCAAATTTGAAACACATTTCCAACATAAACAAGTTATATATTATTAGCTATGAAAATTGTAAAATAACTAATCTACACTGCTCACATTTACAAAATGAACTACTATTTATATAGGAATTGTACATAAATTTACACTAAAAGTAAGCAAATTCCACTTAAGAGCGGTGCTACTCATATGAGATAGAGTAAACTTGTTCATGTTATGGGTGCAATATTGCTCAAGGGTAGCTCTATCACTCGTTTTCTAACCGGTGATACTTCGTACAGTCCATTCATGTACCAAAAACAACGGTTTATAGCTACACGGGGAGTGCAATTAGTAAAGAGGAAGGGCCAACATATCAACTCCCATTGCTGAATGCCAAATTGTTACTAGGTCATGGCTGGCAAACTTCTTAGTGCTGCGGAACGGTGCTTTGAGGTGTCTGGGATAGGATATTGCGATAGTGTGACCTGCTCGGTCGCTCACGATCATGCGGCCTCTTGCATTTAGTTAAGTCTGTCTGTCTTTTTTGGTTTAGTTTAAAGGGATTTGATGTTCATTTTATTCTATTTTATGGTTTCTTGTTTCTAGATGGTTAGGTGTTGCATGTCGTTCTGTTTATAGCTTAGTACTTGTCGGTGTAGAGGTCTTAGTCTGTGACCAATATTGAGGGTAGTGTTATTTTAGTGGCTTTTACGATTATTTTTTTTAGATCTTTCAACTAAATTCTGTTAAGGACTGCGACTCGAGATAATAAAAATACGTGCTGCTGTTCTATCTTTAGTACTGTAATACAAGTGACGTTACATTCTTTGTATTATTCTCTTTTATTAACGAAGTTCATAGACCCTTTAGCAAAAGGAAAAAACTTAACATAGTCATATTTTCAGTACTTTCAGTTTAAACCAAATTCCCAGATTAAGATTTTAGTCTCTATGCGAATATTCGAAAATATTCTTGCAGTGATGGTAAGGGAAAAGAGCATGAAAAGCGATGCGGTGTTTTTCTACACTAATTAAGCTGGAAATCAGTGCAAATACTGTTAGCCTTTTTCTTAGATCCTAGTTATGTTTCAGATCCTTAAAGAATGCTCTGCAAGTAGATTTGGCACCTTTGATGGCCCATTTGTTCTAAACTATTCTACTTGCCATCCGTGTCTTTAATAAGATGATTTTGACACCGTGTATGACCTCGCTGGGTTTGACGGCTTGTGCAAATCTGAACCTAATTAGTCCCAGATCTCCCCCACCCCAGCTTCTCTCCGACAATTCTCATCTCGTCCTCCACGTTGAGTTTCTTTCGGTGAATCATGTTTCACAGCTCATGTTAGATCATTTTAATTTGCATGTTCATTTTGTTTAATTATCGATTTCATGTCTTTGACTTAGCAACCCTTTAACTTTAAAGATAATTGTAACTTGATGCACGTATGTTGCGTGCACGTACAAGATAAGATAAATAATCAAAATACTTTCTTAAAAAACACATTCAAGAAGCTAGCGAGGATTGTGGGAGGTCGGTTGGGTAATTTGAATGAGTGCTTCTTCGGATCCTTCCACTATTACAATTAATTTGCTATTATTTGATTTAATACCCATTATTAATGAGATAATTTGCAAAAAAGAAGCATAAGTAAAAGAGAAAGTGTATAAAAAGCATTACTGTAAAAGTACCTTCCCTCAATAATAATATAGCTAAGTAACTTTTAGTTGTACAAGTTATTTTTATGTAAAGATTTGTCTAATTAGTTCATGTAACACTGGAGCTAGTATTGCACATGAATGAATGCATAAAATCCAAAAACATCTCATCTGTAGCTGTCGGGATCATTAGATCCAAACAGAGAAAGATTTTCGCTTCCAAACAAATAAAAAGCATTATCCATGAAAGTCAAAAGAAAAAAAGTAAGAAAGAGGCATCAACAAATCCACTAGGTTAAGGCCTAAAATTATTGGAGGCGGCTAAGAATGATTTCCAAAAAAGTTATAAGAACAAATGCCAAACTGCCAAACTCTGTTACCAGTGAAGTTGGGAATTGTGGACAATAGCCAATTGGAGAAAGAAAACACAAAAGCAAAATCAAAATCAGCTAATTGTGACCATCGCTATACATAACCCCGTTAGAAGTCGATCCATAATTAATCATGTCATAGAGATCATAATCATCATGCTAAGTTTCATAAGTGACGTTATCTGCTATGTTTCTTTTTAATTGAAAGGGGGTGCTAAAGCTGTGAATACGAGAAGAAAAAGTGACTAAATGTCAGCTAATTAATTGATTATCTCAAAGAGAAAAATATTGCGATGTAATACCCCGAACTTCGGGAGTCGGTTAAACTAACCATTGGTACTCCGAAAAATAGACGGGCGTTAATTTTGAGTAATGCTCGGATAGTAGTAGAGAATGAGAGCTTAAAATAATTTTGGGGTGAAAATATAATTTTGAAAACTTTTGGGGTCATTTTGTAATTTCAAAAAAAACTTTGTTGGCATAAATGTAATTGATGTTTTTAATGATAAGAAAATAATAAAATGGTTAGTGTATATTTTGGTGATGTCTAATTAAACATGTCATGATTACACTAATTTTGGGGTTTACATGTAATTACATAGAATTTAAGGTTATTTTGTAATTATAGAAAATTTGGGGGTTCATATGCAATTTTTGAAAATTTGTACTTAGTTGTCAAGATGAAAGCCACCAAGTCCCTAGACATGGCCACCTGGCATGGTGACTAAGGCAATGGAAATTCTCTACTTGCTTAAGAAAAAGAAAAAAAAAAGGAAGAGAAAGAAGAAGAAAATAAGAGGGAAATTCGGAAAAGAAAAAAAAAGAAAGGGAGAACAGTAACCAAACCAGAAGAATAGGCGAAACAGAGAAGAAGATGGGAAACAGGGCAGTCCTGGATGAGGAAAAAATAGGGAAGAACACAGAGGATTTCCAAACACTTTTAACGGGTAAACCCTCCAAACTTCTCGTAAGCATGTTTTGGTGTGCGTTTGTAAAGTTTGTGTGCATTTTCAGTTACTGTGGAGCATGTGTTAGAGCTATAAACATGGTTGTCGAGCCATGTTACCGGGGGAAATTTTCTTGGGATTTAATGCGACGGGTGATGCATTGTAGCTATGTCATTGTGTATATGAGATCTTGCGACCAATAAGTAATATTGTTAGGGTAGTGGGAAGCTAAGGGGGAGAAACTATGGCTGGGCAGTGGGTTTGATGAAGTTGCAGGTTATGTTATGTGTTCATGGCCGGGTAGCGAGGTTGTGTGTGAGTTATGAGTGTTTGAATATGTTAGTGTACATGTTTTGATAAGGTAATGAGCATTTTAGGGTTTGGATAGTGGGGGTAGTGAATCCGTGTGAGAGTATGAATGGTGCGCGTGAAAATGTGTGCGACAGCTGGAGGAAGAAGATACGTAGGTGCAAAAACGTGAATCAGTGTGTGTTTAATTTGAATAGGAAGCGTAATCGTCACTAAAGGTAAAATTTATTAGGTAGTTTTTCCAAGAATTTTAATAATAGTTAGGGCTAAAATTAGGCAAAGTTCGAAACTGTAACCCCTAATATTTTTACGAGATCTACGCTATGGAATGTTTCGAGAATTTTCGAGGTCCGCGAAGGGTGCTAAATTGGGGTAGCGATTAAAGGAATTTATCAAATTATTTAACCTAGTAAATCAAGTTATTTTAATCTAAAAATTAAAAAAAAACTCTATGTTACTGATATAATTAACTATCTAAAATTGCGTGCCATTCTGAGACCGATAAGTATTTTTGCGAAACTAACCTTTTAGCGCTTGGTCCGGACACCGATTCGGAATTTTTGGACGAAAATTTTCTAAAATATATTTTAGTCCAGAAATAACATCAGGGTACTTAAAATAGCATTTTAAGATATTTTGGAATTTTTCTGGTGTCGAAAACCCAATGGGCATTTTGGTATTGCCACCCTGAGAGGAGTATTTTGGTAATTTTACCATAAAGAGTATTTTTGAGTAAATTTATATACGGTAAGGATATATTAGTGATGTTGCTAACGGAAAGGTCATTTTGACTATTTAAGTGTAACGATGGGGTATTTTGGTAATTTTTCACCTAAGAGGCGTATTTAGGAAATTTGACCTAAGAAACGTATTTTTTGATAAATTCGCATATGCTAAGGTTGTTGTAGTGATTTTACTCACGAGAAGACCATTTTGGTGATTTAAGTCTGATAGGGGCGTTTTGGTAAATTTACACCCTAGGGGTGTTTCGGTAATTTTACATATCCGGTGAGGGGGGTTCATTTTGGGAGTATGTGTGAGTTCGTATTAAGTTATAATTTTATTCTGTAGGCTGTATTCTAATGATTCGATTATTACGTTTAGGTTAAGGCTTAAAGACCTTCCGGCTAGGATAATTTAGCTGCGGATCCAGGTAAGGGATTCTATCTGAACCTTGGGTAAGGACTTTTGTCCGAACCCTTATTTGATTACTTGTACTCGTAAGTACTTCTTTGATATATTTACGGCTAATACCGAACTCTGAGTTATGTATTGATATCAACATATTCTTGCCCAGAAAATCCTAATGTTGAACCTGAATCGATTAATTGGAAATCTTGTGATTCCCGCCTGTACTGCGGGTTGAGCAAATTGTTTGTATCCATTCTTGCGAATTATTGCACCTAAATTTGATAATGTTTCGCAATCCTTTTTGCTATTTATTTGTGATTTTCTTCTGGAATTTTGAACAATGACTTACATTAATATGTGATTGTTATTAGAACCCGAATTGATTTAGGGATATGAGCTTACGTTAACGCTCATTGATATTATTGATTTTCTGTGTTGACCTGGGTACCTGTTTAGTGGGGAGGCGGTATAAGGCTGGTGGAATCCTGCATGAAACGCAGGCTAGTACCCAAGTGGACTAGTAATTATTTTAGTACATCATGCATGTGTACACTATATTAGCTTGCCATAATGGCATTGCAATCGCCCAGGATCAACATTGATTTTTGATTTTATTAGCTAGAATGATTTGTGCTTGGGTTGAAAAGCCCTTGACAAATATTCATCGTATTTAGGTAGAAGGATTTGTACTTGAGTTAAAAATCCCTTGACAAGCCTTTATCGTATTATTGGAAATGATTTGTACTTGGGTTAAATCCCTTGGAAAATCTGCTGTATTTTGGAAATCATGACTTGAGAAAGATCTTTCATTGATCGTTTTGGATTTTGTTCAGACTGTTAATATTTATTTTGGCATCTATTTCTGATGAACTTTGATCATTTTTGGTAATCATTGAGTTTTGATCGTTCGAAGTGTTTTGAAAATCATCGTCGGTTGGATTTTTCAGAGTCGTGTATAATTTCTTTTGTTATCCTTGTACGACCTTATTGGGCTCTCAAAAGCTCACCCTTCTGCAGGTGAAGGTCAAATGTAGCATGTTCGTTAATGGGTTAGAGTCTGTGTGAGATTCCGATGAGCCCATCACCATTGTATAGTAAGACCCCTCCGCGGGTCGGTATCGTTAATTTGTTCTTAAGAGTTTGAATTGCGAAGAACCTAAGCTGTAATAATGTAAGCTAAGTAGTTGGTGATTTGGTATTTTGAGAAATCTGAGTTGATGTTGAATTAGATGATTTGAAATATGCGTTAGTGAACAGGTCTGACAGGTGTGATGTGATCCGGTAGGTTAACGACCCGGGAGTTCGGGCGGTGGAGCTCCGGATTCCCAGGGATGTTACAGTTGGTATCAGAGCAGTTCGGTCTTGTGGTATTAAGAATTTAAGTATATGATTCTGTAGGCACAGACCCATGAAGTATGGGTAACACGATTTTGTATAATCGTATTCCGATTAATAAAAGTGGGGTAGGATGATGGTAATGTTAAGAAGTCTACCTTTGGCTAGTCATAGTGTTGTTCTTTAGACATGGTATAACCTTGGTAACTGTTTATTGTATCCTTACGGTCCGTATTTGAAGCTCTGGCAGTGGAGATAGTTCGGAGGGCCTGGGGTCCCCGATAAATGAGATTCTAACAGGTTTGTATGAGATGAGTAGGGATGTAAGGATCTGACCTAACCAAACACTTGCTAGATTTGGCAATGTACTGTATGAGTTTTATGATTGTAGAGGGGCATCTCTATCTAATAGGGGGAAACAACAAAACCCCGAACCGATGGATGTAGTTCTGAACATTATGAACCCGATTCTGACTTGATGTTGCAGGATCTGGCTAACCAGTAGCCAGAAGTATCGTATCCGGTCCAACCACAACCAGAACCACAACCTCATAATGAGAGTAACTTAGGTGAACTTACGAAATAAGATGCGCCTAGCTATAGGGGTTGTTAGGGGCAGCGAACGAGATTAGCAAAATTGAGGAAAATTTTGGGCAACCGATTATATAGATTTTGAGCAGCTATAAGTGAAGCGACGAAAGGTTGAAATTGATGGATATAAACTGAGAGGTGAGGTAGATCAAGGTGGAAAATGGTAGTGAAGAATCTGGCTTATCAGTAATTGATTTATGTCACTTGGGAACCCTTTAGAGAATTATTTTTTACTGGTATTTTGCGAGACTTCGTGAACAGATATGAGAGAATTGTTAATGTGAGATAACAGATTAAGAGTCAATAAACAAGGTTGATATGCGATCTCATGATTTGTTAGATTCGCAGTAAGAATGTTATTGCTGGAGGCAGATAGCTGCCAGAAGTCTGAGTGGGGGCTTAGGTCTGGACTGAGAGATAGAATGCTCCTAGCTCGATCGACGAGCGATATGAAATGTCTTTATTTGGCATATGTTTGAAACAGTCTAAATCTGACAATGGAGGAAGGCATGAGTAAACACAGGACGGATAGAAGAGAGATAAATAGGAATTTTTTTCTGAATAGATTTGTGGAAGCTGACTAGCATTAGTAATTTTTACAATCGGCACAGCACCGTGCCTAAAGTTAAAGGTTGGGCCAGAATCAGGAATTCAGGGCCACTTCGGTTATACTAAGATCTGAACAAAGTTCTGAAATTCGATCGAAACATGATGTGGAATTTAGGGAAGCGCGGGGTGAAGGCACTCTACCAGCTCAGAGTACTAGAGTTGAACCATCGTAGAGTTTCGAAGTTTGACCTACCTAAAGTACTGGTCAAGGTGGCGGGTCAGTTTTCTGGCCACCCCATGTGGTAAGTACGATAGAAGTCAGAATTGTGAGTTATGTAATAAAGTGACCAGATGAGGTGTTAAGCATGGCAGTGTGGGGCATTAAGTTCAAAATTGTTTGCTTGGCAGAATAATCCGTCGTGTACCTATAGCTAGAATAGGCGAAAAGAGGACAAGGTCGGTAGGGGCAAAAGCCCAGAACATTAACTAAATTTTGTTCAATATTTGCTTAGAATGTTGTCACATCTGATGACGTGGTGCCAGGTACACCACAGGTTAACCTGTTAGATGCGTGTATACTATTTATGTTTGAAGCGTCACAATTCGTTACATATTTTACTTTGGCATAGAGGTTGAGGATGAAGATCCGTCCTTTAAGAACTGATATTGTGATAAGTACTCCGTCAGGAGAGTCTTCGACTGTTTTGTGGTTCTCTGTGAATGTACAGTCTATGTTTGGGATATAGATCTCTCTATGGACCTCACTCCATTTGTTGTTCAGGATTTTGATATCATTATGAGTTGGTGATTTGCTAATCAAGCATCCGTGTATTGTCAGGGAAAACCCTAGTCGTATCTGGGAAGTTTATAAGGTATGAGTAGTAGTTAAGTTGGTGAATTGATTTATGAGTAAGAATAGTGTTTTGAAAAATGACTGGTGTTAAGACTGAAATTTTGGTTTAAGGGTACAAGAAGGAATCTGGAATTTTACTCCGTCAATTCATTCATTCTTCTGTAGATTGAATTCAAGGACGACTTAATTGAATGTCAACTTACGCTGAGACGTTAGAGAAGATGTCATTCATGCCGAGTCATCTTATTCCTTTTCAAGATATTTATCTGTCCTTTTGGATCTATTTGGACTTGATGAGGTCGTATCTGACCCACTGGCCATGGGAAAGCTACAAATCTAATTAAGGATCAATAACTCCTTCCGATTTTGATTGTTTCTGGTCTTTGGGTTGACGTTGCTTCCCCAAAGCTATATCATCGTTTTTGTGTCTGTCGTTCCTTCTAGAATGTCACGAAATTCTGTTGTGAATCCTGAGAGCCAATATGCATGATTTGTGTTAAAGATTTTAGTGTTATGACTGTCTGATTGCGATTATTGTTATCATTATTTGCATAGTTTCCCCTACCTAGATATGAGGTTAAGTAGATTCCTAAGCTTCAGATAATCTGTGAATAAGAGTAGATTCAGAGAACGTGGGTAAGGTTTGGATAAGCTATTTGATGATTTTGTGTATGATTGGAACCTTGATTAAACAAATTATAAGGATAACATGTTAATTACTTTTGGAACCGGAAGATCTTAATGGTTTAACTGAAACGGATGATCGAGGAATCAGGCCATAAGATTTTTTTTAAATAATGTGACTGTGAATCAAAAGTGACGTGATGATTTAGAACTTTAAACTTTAAGTGGAAGTGCAAGACAAGTGAATGCCAAATCATAACTGGCCTTGTGTTCGGATAACACATCTCCCTGTAATGACTCCGATAACAGTTTAGACCTATTTGATTTAGGGCACTAGAGTGTGCAACCAACTCATAGTAGCGATAGTTTTCTGTCATTCTGTGACGTGTACGCAGAACCGTAAGTATGCAATACATAGCTATGTTAAGATAACACGTCTCTCGGTGATGAACTTGACAATAATTTGGACTCCTTGTTTTGAGGTATTAGGGTGTACAGTGAAAGCCTAGTGGCTACAATTTTATTGTCGGTTGTGAGGTGTAAGTGCTTATATGAATTCGTTATCGTACTCATGATAGCCTTCGTAGACTGCAAGTCATATGGGATTGGTGCTTAGTATTTCAATACGCCTCGAGCCTGGAGTTAAGCTTAGAATCATTAACTAAGTCGTACAAGGATAAAAATTATGGTATATTATCACTAAAGTGCAGTAAAAGTTTGTCATATTAGATTGACTTAATATGTGGATATGCAGGGAATTCGGAGTGGTATAGGCTCTGCTCAGTGGGTTATGGAAAAGTTGGAGCGAAGTGTTGGTCGGACAGGGTTTCAGTTTAACAGTACGATTTAAATGTAAATAGTTGCGTTCGAGTATTAGTGGAATAAGAAATTGGGTATGAAAAGCAGAGATAGCTTAGCTACTACGTGATAGTTACCATAATTTCGCAACGAAAGTGAAATACGTAGACACTATAAGTGATAGGGCATCTGATAGCAAATTTCGAGGACGATATTTTTATAAGGGGGGAAGAATGTAATACCCCGAACTTCGAGAGTCGGTTAAACTAACCATTGGTGCTCTAAAAAATAGACGGGCGTTAATTTAGAGCAATGCTCGGATAGTAGTAGATAATGAGAGCTTAAAATAAATTTGGGGTGAAAATATAATTTTGAAAATTTTTAGGGTCATTTTGTAATTTCAAAAAAACTTTGGGGGTATAAATGTAATTGATATTTTTAATGATAAGAAAATAATAAAATGGGTAGTGTATATTTTGGTGATGTCTAATTAAACAGTCATGATTACACTAATTTTGGGGTTTACATGTTATTACATAGAATTTTAGGATATTTTGTAATTATAGAAAATTTTGGGGTTCATATGTAATTTTTGAAATTTTGTACTTAGTTGTCAAGATGATAGCCACCAAGTTCCTAGACATGGCCACCTGGCATGGTGACTAAGGCAATGGAAATTCTGTACTTGTTTAAGAAAAAGAAAAAAAAAGGAAAAGAAAGAAGAAGAAAATAAGAGGGAAATTCGGGAAAGAAAAAGAAAAGAAAAGGAGAACAGTAACCAAACAAGAAGAACAGGAGAAACAGAGAAGAAGATGGGAAACATGACAGTCGTGGAGGAGAAAAAATAGGGAAGAACATAGAGGATTTCCAAACACTTTTAACGAGTAAACCCTCCAAACTTCTCGTAAGCATGATCTAATGTGCGTTTTTGAAGTTTGTGTGCATTTTCAGTTACCGTGGAGAATGTGTTAGAGCTATAAACATGGCTGTCGCCATGTTATCGGGGAAATTTGCATGGGATTTAATGCGACGGGTGATGCGTTGTAGCTATGTCATTGTGTAAATGAGATCTTGCGACCAATAAGTAATCTTGTTGGGCTAGTGGGAAGCTAAGGGGGAGAAACTATGGCTGGGCAGTGGGTTTGATGAAGTTGCAGGTTATGTTATGTGTTCATGGCCGGGTAGCGAGGTTGTGTGTGAGTTATGAGTGTTTGAATATGTTAGTGTACATGTTTTGATAAGGTAATGAGCATTTTAGGGTTTTGGATAGTGGGGGTAATGAATCCGTGTGAGAGTATGAATGGTGCGTGTGAAAATGTGTGCGACAGCTGGAGGAAGAAAATACGTAGGTGCAAAAACGTGAATCAGTTTGTGTTTTATTTGAATAGGAAGCGTAATCGTCACTAAAGGTAAAATTTATTAGGTAGTTTTTCCAAGAATTTTAATAATAGTTAGGGCTAAAATTAGGCAAAGTCCAAAACTGTAACCCCCAATATTTTTACGAGATCTACACTATGGAATGTTTTAGGAATTTTTGGGGTGGGCGAAGGGTGCTAAATCGGGGTAGCAATTAAATGAATTTATCAAATTATTCAACCTAGTAAATCAAGTTATTTTAATCTAAAAATTAAAAAAAAACTCTATTTTACTGATATTATTAACTATCTAAAATTTCGTTCAATTCTGAGACCGAAAAGTATTTTTCGCAAAACTGGCCTTTTAACGCTCGGTCCGGACACTGGTTCAGGATTTTCGGACCAAAATTTTCAAAAATATATTTTTGTCCAGAAATATTATCATGGTACTTAAGATAGCATTTTAAGATATTTTGGAATTTTTCTAGTGCCGGAAACCCCAGGGGCATTTTTGGTACTTTGCCACCCTGAGAGGAGTATTTTGGTAATTTTACGCATAAAGGGTATTTTTGAGTAAATTTACATACAGTAAGGATATCTTAGTGATGTTGCTTACGGAAAGGTCATTCTGACAATTTAAGTGTAACGATGGGGTATTTTGGTAATTTCCCACCTCAGAGGGGTATTTTGGTAATTTGACCTAAGAAATGTATTTTTGGATAAATTCGCATATGGCAAGGTTGTTGTAGTGATTTTACTCACGGGAAGACCATTTTGGTGATTTAAGTCCGATAGGTGCATTTTGGTAATTTTACACCCCATGGACGTTTCAGTAATTTTACATATCCGATGAGGGGGGTTTATTTTGGGAGTATGTGTGAGTTCGTATTTAGTTATAATTTTGTTCTGTAGGCTGTATTCTAATGATTCAATTATTTTGTTTAGGTTAAGGCTTAAAGACATTCCGGCTAGGATAATTTAGCTGCGGATCTAGGTAAGGGATTCTATCTGAACCTTGAGTAAGGACTTTTGTCTGAACCCTTATTCGATTACTTGTACTCATAAGTACTCATTTGATATATTTACGACTAATGCCGAACTCTGAGTTATGTATTGATATCAACATGTTCTTGCCCAGAAAATCCTAATGTTGAACCTGAATCGATTAATTGGAAATCTTGTGATGCCTGCCTGTACTGCGGGTTGAGCAAATTTGATAATTGTTTATATCCGTTCTTCCGAATTATTGCACCTAAATTCGATAATGTTTCGCAATCGTTTTTGCTATTTATTTGTGATTTTCTTCTGTATTTTCCGAACAATGACTTACATCAATATGTGATTGTTATTAGAACCCAAATTGATTTAGAGGATATGAGCTTATGTTAACGCTCATTGATATTGTTGATTTTCTGTGTTGACCTGGGTACCTGTTTAGGGGGGAGGCGGTATAAGGCTGGTTGAATTCTTCATGAAACGCAGGTTAGTACCCAAGTGGACTAGTAATTATTTTAGTACATCATGCATGTGTACACTATATTAGCTTGCCATAATGGCATTGCAATGGCCCAGGATCAACATTGATTTTTGATTTTATTAGCTAGAATGATTTGTGCTTTGGTTGAAAGCCCTTGAAAAATATTTATCGTATTTAGTTAGAAGGATTTGTACTTGGGTTAAAAATCCCTTGACAAGCCTTTATTGTATTATTGGAAATGATTTGTGCTTGGGTTGAATCCCTTGGAAAATCTGCTGTATTTTGGAAATGATGACTTGAAAAGTATCTTTTATTGATTGTCTTGGATTTTGTTCAGATTGTTAATATTTATTTTGGGTAATCATTGAGTTTTGATCATTCGAAGTGTTTTGAAAATCTTCGTCGGTTGGATTTTTTGGAGTCGTGTTATAATTTCTCTTGTAATCCTTGTACGACCTTACTGGGCTCTCAAAAGCTCACCCTTCGTTTGGCTCCCTTCTGTAGGTGAAGATCAAATGTAGCATGTTCGGAAATGGGTTAGAGTCTGTATGAGATTCAGATGAGCCCATCACCATTGTATAGTAAGACCCCTCCGCGGGTCGGTACTGTTACTTTGTTTTTAAGAATTTGAATTGTGAAGAACCTAAGTTGTAATAATGTAAGCTAAGTAGTTGGTGATTTGGTATCTTGAGAAATCCGAGTTGATGTTGAATTAGATGATTTGAAATATGCGTTAGTGAACAGGTCTGACAGGTGTGATGTGATCCGGTAGGCTAACGACACAGGAGTTCGGCGCGGCGGAGCTCTGGATTCTCGGGGATGTTACATGCGAACAAAAAGAAAATAATATAAGCAGATCGAGCAAGTGTCAAATAACTATAATTGATCTGTGACGTTAAGAAATAGTTTTATGATTATCTGTATGACACAATTAGGTTGAGGAAGGCCAAGTAACGAGTATTGCCACGATTGAAACTTTATCTTACTCATATTTTATATATTAAAATAGAAGATAAGATAGAAATTCTCAGAAATCTTGTCTGGGCTGCAAGACATTAATTAATTATATTCAGAAAGTTAAGGCAAACAAATCCTAGAATCCACTTGCGTGCATGAGTACGGATATCGTTTTTCAAACATACTTAATGTCTCAATAAAACATTGATGTGCTAATAATATGACATTATATAAACTTTGTGTCATGTCAAGTAATTGGTCTCCAGTAGTGCATTAAATATACAACGGTCTCTAAGGGACGAGAAGACCACAAATTAATATCCTTGTCTCCTGAACCATTCATTGTTTTGCCCGTCGCTCTCTGTAATTTAAACTTCAAAAAATATATTCCCTAATCTTTAATAAACTATGGCAAAACCGCTCCAAAATCCAACACCCCTTATATTTTCGACATTAAGTTTGCTTGTGCACGTCAGTACCCTTTTTAAAGGCAAACGAGTAAGACCCTTTACCAGGTTTCGCGAACGAGAAGACAGTTCACTCAAAATCCGTTGAATTTCTTTCATCTTTCTATATGACCATCTTCTTGTTTAGGATTGATTTTGGGATAGTCAAACCTCATTTAATCTATATTTAATCATGTTTATGAGTGTTTGACAAAACATATTAAGAGATTTAAGTTGCCCCAAAAGTTGAAAACTAATTAAATCCATAATTCTTAAAAGTAAGGATTATGAAATAATTATTTTTCTCATAATCAGGTTTGACCTTCTAATTTACTATATTGTCCTCATATTTCTCACAAAAGGACATCTCATACCCTTTAACTGATTTGCAAAAATTATTGTACTATAATTAAGCCCTAATGGGAGATCATGGATATTTTTTATTTAAAGTAAAAAGTAAACAACTTTCGTAGGTGGACGAAAATAACTTTTTGATAATTTATTTGTGTAGTATAGTTATTTACAAATGAAAGTTATCTTAACATCATCTGTCTAAACGAATATTAGAAATTTATTTACTGAGTGTCCTTTATGGTCATTTTGTCATCATGAAACCGATTAAGTAATTTTAATCCAAATGTTTTTATAGCTTTACGCTAATTTATAACTACTTTTGCCAAGCGATAACGTGATTCTGTTTAATGTAGATAAAATCTGATTTTGAAAACTGAATAAGATTTAAGCAGAATTCCGCTATTTAGAATCAATCTCAAACAGGCTCTCTTAGATTTTGCATTATACGCATAATGCCCACGACCAAACCACCCCACCCCACCCCTATCTTCGAAAATCGCTATGTGGAGTAGGAGAAGAGGGTAGAGCACTGAAGGATTATCTTTCACAGCTCATGTTAGTTCATTTTAATTTGCATATTCGGTTTGTTTAATTATCAATTTCATGTCTTTGACTTAGCAATCCTTTAAAGATAATAGTAATTTGATGCTAGCGCGTTGAAGCTAGCCAGGATTGTGGGAGGTCGATTAGAAGACGAATATTAATCATGTCATAGAGACGAATATTATGGTAATCCCTGTTATGTTTCTTTTTAATTGAAAGGTGGTGTTCAAGCCATGAATACGAGAAGAAAAGGTGACTATATGTCAGCTAATTAATTGATTATATCTCAAAGAGAAAAATATTGCAAACAAAAAGAAAATATACATTAAAAAATAGTTTTATTATTATCTGTATGACACAATATAGGTAAAGGAAGCATCAAGTAACGAATATTGCCACTGTTGAAACTATATCTTACTCATGTTTTATATATTAACGTAGAAGATATGATAGAAATTCTCAGAAATCTTGTCTGGGGGGCAAGACATTAATTAATTATATTCCAAAAGTTAAGGCAAACATAGAATCCTCTTGCGTGCACGAATACGAATACCGTTTTTCAAACATACTTAATGTCTCAATAAAACATTGATGTGCTAATAATATGACATTATAAACTTTGTGACATGTTAAATAATTGGTCTTCAGTAGTGCATTAAATAAATAACGGTCTCTAAATGCTGAGAAGACCATAAATTAATATCCTTGTCTCCTAAACCATTCATGTTTTGCACGCCGCTCTCTGTGATTTCAACTTTGAAAAATCTACTCCCTCATCTTTGATAAACAATGGCAAAACTGCTCCAAAATCCAACACCCCTTATATTTCCGACATTAAGTTTGCTTGTGCACATCAGTGCCCTTTTCAAAAGGCAAACGAGTAAGACCCTTTACTAGGTTTCGCGAACGAGAAGCCAGTTCATTCAAAACCCGTTCAATTTCTTTCATCTTTCTATATGACCATCTTCTTCCTTCTTCTTCTTCTTTGAGGGTGTTTGGATTGATTTTGGGATGGTCAAACCTCATTCTATATTTAGTCAGGTTTATGAGTATTTGTCAAAACAGATTAAGAGATTTAATTTGCCTTAAAAAGCTGAAAACCGATTAAATCCATATTATGAAATAATTACTTTTGTCATAATTAGGTTTGACCTTCTGATTTACCATAATATCCTCATATTTCTCACAAAAGAACATCCCATACCCCTTTAACTGATTTGCTAAAATTATTATACTATAAGCACTAATGTGAGATCGCGGATGATTTTTATTTAAAGTAAAAAAAATAACTTTTGTAGGTGGACGAAAAGAACTTTTTGGTAATTTATTTGTGTAGTATAGTTATTTACAAATAAAAGTTATCTTAACATCACCTTTCAAAAAAAAATATTAGAAATTTATTTACTGAGTATCCTTTATGGTCATTTTGTCATCAAGAAAATGATTTAAGTACTTTTAATCCAAATACTTTTTTAGCTTTAAGTTAGTTTCTAGATACTTTTGCCAAACATTAAATCGATTCTGCTTAAAGTAGATTAAATCTGATTTTGAAAACTGATTAAGATTTAATCAAAATTTCGTTATGTAGAATCAATCCCAAATAGGCTCTTCTTAAATTTCGCATTATACTCATAATGCCCATGACCAAACCACCCTATCCCCATCTTGGGAAGTGGTTATGTGGAGCAGGATAAGAGGGTAGAGCTCTGAAGGGCCTAGTTTTTGCTAACCTGAGGATGACCCTTTCGCTGATATTGCCTAACCCCGAATCTGGTTTCTGATCTCCTGTCTTGTCGAGTTCAATTAGCATGTCAAAATAAAGGAATTTTATATTGAGTTCCATAATTAAAATATATTAGTAAAAGTATAGCAACAGAATTATATTTTTTGGGGCATTTTGTCAATATAAGATTTAGGGTAGTGGTGGTGGAAGAGGAGGGTGGTGACTACGACGGCGACAAGGGCAAAGGGAGATGGAGATGGTGATGCATCAGAATTAGGGAAAACTTATCTGCAGATGATCCCAACCATACAATCAATAGAGGGGATGGTTTTCATGAATATTAAGTTACCATCTGCTCTAAAAGTTTAAGCTGTTAGAGAATGGGTCCAACAATGCTATTATGCTTAATACTCCCCCTCACGTACAAGCCTCTGATTGCACGTGGAGAGATAAAACTGAGTCAGAAATAAACTAAGTACAAATAGCATTATATGATAAAGGGAGACCAGATATGCAAGCAGAAAGAATCGAATCTAAGACATTGAAATCAGAGCTCTAATATTATGTTAAGTTACCATATGCATATCTGGTTCCACTTTATCATAGTGCTATTTGGACTCAGTTTATTTCTGATTTGATTTGGCTCTTCACGTGCAATAGAGTGCTTGCACGTTACGGAGTGTCATCTCAGAGTATACAAATCCCCATTGCATCAAAATCAGAATCTAATTCAAATGATTTGATGCAGTTAAGATGCTTGAGGTATTGTCGTTTTGATGTGCATGCACTTGGGTTTTTGCTGAAGTTAAAGCATGGGTTTCTGAATAAAACAATAATAACGACATCTATATATCAGCTATGAAATCTATCTAAAGCTAAAAAAAAAAAAAGAACTCTTTCATTGTCATAGACGTGTTCTGTTCTGCACTTAGCCGTTTGAGCTTCAATTTCTCTCTTAAAACTCAGTAAGTTATAACTAAAAGACTTTGTACACACTAAAGATGAATTTGGAATGGCTAAAACTGAAATTATGTAATGTTTCACCGAGTTTTAATTTCCTTTTTTCACCAGTTTTGTAAACAGGAAGAAAAAATCCGTTTGACAGACAGTCAATCACCGTTGATTTCACCACTCCCACCCACCCGTCGTCGATCTCGCCAATGCCGTGGACGTTTTCTCTCGTCACTGCTGTCGATCTCATCAGATCTGATTTTTGGGTAGCAGTAACTTCATCGTGATTTTGGGGTGGGGGGGGGGGGGGGGGGTTGGTCGTGATGGCGTGTCACAAAAATCAAAGTTTCCTTTGTGCCGGTTATTTCGTGAAAATGTGTCATGATTTGGTGAAATACATTTTTGATGAAGTTCTATTTTATTTTGTAGGTTAAAGAAATAAAATATACGGTTGTGTAGCACAGAGAACATGTTGACCGTCAATGGAATGTTTCCAGGCCCTGCTTTACATGTCCACAAGGAGACAGGTTGTTCGTAAACGTCCGAAATGAAGGAAAATACAATGTCATAATTCACTGGTATCTCTCTCTCTCTCTCTCTCTCTCTCTTATGTTTTCATTTTAGCACTGGTACAGGGGTAAAGGGGTAAAGAAAGATGATTATAAAAGCATTTTCGGTGCTTTTCAAAGGCTCAAATCAAATCTTGGGCGGCTGTTACGAACCCCACAGTGTCATCTCACAGAGTACGTATCGCCATTGCATCAAAATCAGAATCGGATTCAAATGATTTGATACAGATAAGATGCTTGAGTTATTGTCGTTCTGATGTGCATGCACTTGGGTTATTGCTGAGGTAAAAGTAAGGTTTACTTTTAAATAAAACAATAACGGCATCTAAATATCAGCTATGAAATCTGTAAAGCTAAAGTTAACTCTTTCATAGTCATACATGTGTTCCGTTCCACACTTAGCCGTTTGAGCTTCAATTTCTTTCTTAAAACTCAGTATATTATAACTAAAAGACTTTGTACACAGTAAAGATGAATTTGGAATGGCTAAAGCTAAAATTATGTAGTTTTTCATAGAGTTTTATATTTTCAGTTTTATAAATTAGAAAAAAAAAATCCATTTGACAGATAGTCGATCACCGTTGATTTCACCACTCCCACCCACCCGCCGACGATCTTGCCACTGTCGCTGACGTTGTCTCTCACCATTCTCGTCGATCTCATTAGATCTGATTTTTGTATAATGGAAACTCCATCGTGATTTTAGCGGTCGGTGGCGATGGATAATGGTTACTGGCGATGGGGGGTGGTAATACTGTGGCGTGAATGTGTTGGTTGGTGGTAATGAAAACTAGTGTTTTGGAGAAGTAGGAATATAAAGAAAAATAAAATTCTTTTAAAAGAAAAAAAATAGAAAAAAACAAAACTTACCTATCAAACATCTACTTATTTTTTTAAAAATAAAAATCAAACTTAATTTTAATTTTTTAAAAAATCAAAACTAAAAACCACGTCACAGTGTTATCAAACTCCTTTAAATATCACTTTCGGTTGTTTCTTGATACTTCCCTCGGGTTCTGTAAAAGTTCTTTGACTTAGAAAAGTCATGTCATAGGGAATGGCAATAATATGAGTAGCCAGGTATAGAAGCTATACAATACTGTTACATTGAGTCCAACATGTGAGAATTGCGCACAGAAACTAAACTTGACGAAAATCCAACACTAAAAAATTAATAAACGTCGAATCACTTCTTAAAGGTTGATAGAGAATGTTTATGATTAGCCCGGATGATTGCACTAACGTAAAATATATATATATATATATATATATATATATATACACACACGGTGCCGAACTATGGGAACCATGACTGCGACATGATGACAACTCTTATTTGGCATATAAATAATGACACTTTGGTGACAACTCTTATTTGGCATATAAATAATGACACTTTTAACAACATCTTTAATGACATTCTATCTTTGTAGCAAAAAAAGAAGACGAAATAAGAGTTTCTTAGTTGGAGAAAGAGATTATGAGCTTACCAACTTTAGGTGACAACTTCTAGTTGCCCAAAATGCAAAAACAGGTTTTACTAAAATAGGAAATTAAAAATTACTAGACGTTTAGTGCTGAAGGATTAGGATCGCTTGTAACTAGGGGTTTGAAGTTAAGACTTTGACATATGAAGTAACTTATTACTTTTCTTTTGCGACAAGGGGGTTTGGATAGAAATTTTTTGGATAGTTTCTTCCTGCAACCTGGGTTGTAAGAAAAAAACTATAACTTACCTAAATAGTGACAATCAATATTCATTAAAATATAATTAGTGACATTAAATAGTAATGTTGTAAAAGTGAATTATTGCCAGATTTTTGTGAAAAAGTCACTACTTGGAATTAGAAGAATATAGTGGTTGCTATAATCACTACCAAAAAAAAGGCTTTAAGCGGCGGGAAAATCCGTCGCCAAAAAAATTAGCGACAGATTCACCGTCGATAAAAGTCTCTCGTATAAAAGCCCGTCACTAATAGTTTAGTGACGGAATTTTTGAAATCCGTTGCTAAATATGTAATTATTTGCGACGGATTTAATTTTAATTCGCGACGGAATATCCGTCGCTAATTATATTTTTAGTATTTTAATTAATTTTATTTTGTCAAATTAGCGATGAAATAATGTTTTAGAGACGGAATATTCCGTCGCTAAAAAGCTTATTTAGCGACAGAATATGCCTTTGCTAATTAACTGATTGTATGAATACTTTTAGCGACGGAATTAATCCGTCGCCAAAAGTCAAAATTTTTTTGAAATGTTTTTATTTTTTAATTACCCAGACCTGTAATACAATTTTCATTTCTCAACAACAACGCGCAATAATCAATACACAAAGAAATATATATAATCAATCATAAAAAATATTTATTATAAAAAAGACTCATTATGTACAAGCCGGGAACCGGATACAACCGGTTAGGGAAGAGGAGAAGAGTACAAGCCGGGCGCGGGGGGCAAGCTAGGAACGGGCACGAGAAAGGGCTCATCAGGGGTGCCGAGTCCCGGATCTGGATCCTGCTGATCCGGGGCCGGCTCGGCATGTCCAGTAGCGCCCTGCTCCCTGATCATCCTCAGCACCACTGTAGCAATGCGCTGGATCTCCTCGTCGTCCAACTGACACTGAGGAGCCGGTGTTTGTGGAGGGGCAGCAGGGGGTGAGGACGCTCCTATCACGGCACGAGCAGTCGTGCTAGGCAGGCCGCGTATGCGGCCTTTCGGCCGATTCACGACCTCCGGCGTATCCAGCCATCGCTTCAACCCCCAGTACTCGCAGCAGTACTAGTGGACGCTGATGGCTGTCCGGACTGCTGCTCGGACCCCCTTAGCTGTTCATACGAGGCCTGCAAAAATAGTGGTTTAACGATATGTTAGGGCATTAATTAACGAAACAGACATTGAGGATAGAAAGACAAAACATTAATAACTTAAACAAATTGACTCACATCGATCCGTCGGGCAATATCTGAAATATAGTCGCCCGCCTGGTGTGCCTCGTCCTTGTCCTTCTTCCGCACGTGCGTCTGACTATAGGTCAGAGCTATGACCTCATCCTCCTCCAGATCTGGGTGCTCGACCGCGTTCATGTGTCGGACGATGTCGTGTGGCACCGACCCCCCCGTGTGCGTCGGATCTCTGTTCTGTCTGTTCTCAGCCCCTCTCTTACTCTTGGCGTCCCAGCCTGGATCCGCAGCCCACCGATCTATCATCTCCCCCCATACACGGTGAGATATCCAATGTGGGGGATATCTCATCATCTCCGTCATCGGGGCACCCTCGGGCAGCATCTTCTTCGCCCGGTCCCGTGCTCGTGGAGCCATCGGCGATAATTCTTGCCGATGTAGGCAAAGAAGGCCTGCTGCCCCAGTGCCTGCTGCCCCAGTGCCTGCTGCTGAGGCGTGTCAAACGTGAACCCCTCCTGTAAGGCATTCAATAACACAAATTAACAACAGAAAACAAACTCTAATTAAACATTTACTAACGCTGAAAAAAATACTTCACCGTACCAGCCACTCCTCCCATAGGGCCTCCCTCGCAGCGGCATCCCAGTCCTTCCAGTACAGGCGTGGCTCGAAGAATCGGCCCTTCACAAGAACGCCGATCTTCGTCCTCGCCTGATTCTCCAGGATCCTGCCAAAGAAGTAAATAAATAAATTAATACAGTTCAAATATAAATTAACACCCCAAAATTTTAAATATAAGGCATGAGGTGATATTTTTAGTACTTACAGGCCCTCTTGCGTGAGCGTAACTCTCTGTTTACGCTGGGGGTCGATGCGTACCCCGCGTGTCGGACCACGGCCTCATCGAGATCCTACAAAACACAGACATTAATACAGTTCAAATATACTTTAAATATAAGGCTAGCGAAAATGTACTAAACACCGTTATCAACTATACCTGAGGTAGAACCCACGGAAGATGGAGAATGCACGCGCGTGTGGGATGAATCTGCGTCGGGCTGGGCCTACGGCTGGGGTTGGGGCTGGGGCTGGGGCCCCATCTGCTGTCCGCGATCACTCTGTGCCTCGTCATCAGTAGGCAATGACGAGGTGGGACCCACCGGGGAGGAAGCAGCTCGGCGTCCAGCCCGGCCACGAATAGCCCGTATCCTATCCATATCTGACTTCATATAGATAAATTACAAAGACATTAACACGTTAAAAACAATAATTTGGCAGAAATCATCATCGACACTATATATATATATATATATATATATATATATATATATATATATATATATATATATATATATATATATGAATGGATGTGCAAAAACACATCAATTCACACCAAGTTCTAAAATGTTACTACATTTTTCCCGTGATGTTACAACATTACAAGTCAATCATTTTCAGTTTGTGAATCATCTTCATCACTTTCCTCGTCGTCCTCTTCTTCGTGGGACTCGTCGTCCTCTTCATCTTCTAATTCATCCTCTTCATCAGTAGACTCGGTCACATCATCTCCAACACTTTCCACGTCTTCCGCGTCATCATCTACGACTTCTTCTCCTACAAGAAGTGTTGTTGGAAGAGGAAGATCGTCCTCCTCGTTGTTGACCTCAACAGGGAACAAGACACGTGGTTGGTCAGCTTGAAAGGAGTCTAGCTCACTGTCATATGTCACGGACAATTTCTTGGACTTGATAATTGTATACCAATGAGATTTGGGATTGGCGACGTCCTCCGCATAAAAGACTTGTACAGCTTGACTAGCAAACACAAAGGGCTCATCTGATGCAAGTTTTGACTTGACATTGACATCTACAATCCCTTGAGAGCTAACACGGATTCCTCTACTGCATGTGACATCGAACCACGTACACTTGAACATTACCAGGCAGTTTTGGGAACCCAGATATGTTAGCTCAACAATCTTATCTCGCTCTCCGTAAAAGTCCATGCTCTCATCGACATAACAGTCGCCGTTGACCAAGACTCCACTGTTTTGTGTTTGTTTTGTTCGGTCATCATCTTTTACGTTAAACCTAAACCCGTTGATGATATAGTCTCCGTAACAGGATGTTTGTTTGTTAGGGCCTTCAGCTAGTAATTTCAAGCAGGAGGCCACTGATCTATCCATTTACTGAACCTATTGTAGATAACGGTAAAAATTAAGGACGATGATGACCACGTCGCGAGGGATGTATTTGATGGTGTGGAAATTGGTGTTTTGGAAACAATTCAAAACACAAGTCACCTCTAAGAGTGGGTACTAAATGAGGAACAACAACAAATATTAAATAGTCAGGGTTTCTCTTTGTTCATTGTCCTTCCTCATTGGTCTCAACACGACGAGTGCCTTATATCCGCTCTAGTTGAGCAATGGAGGAGTGAGACGAACACATTTCACTTCTGGTTTGGCGAAATGACTGTTACATTAGAGGACATCGGCTTTATACTTGGACTTCCATGTTATGGCAGACCCATTACTTCGAGTAGGGCATCTGCAACTGTAGCTCAGATTGCTAGGCAATATTTTATGAGAATTCCAAAGGAAGCTCTTACATCAAATGGTATCAAACTTAAGTGGCTGAAAGATCAGAATGGCGTGCTACCTGATGCATACACTCCTCATGATTTAGAGACGTATACGAATGCATTCTTGCTATACGTTATTAGAGTTGTATTACTTCCGACGCATTCGAAGAACACGGGTGCATCCAAAGTACAAGGTGTTCTTGGATGAACTTGAGGAGATTCAGTCGTATTCGAGGGGGTTCAGCTGCTGTACTTGCACATCTATATCGAGCACTACATAAAGCCATGAGAAAGGGTGACAGTCCATTGCCGCCTGCCTGACTCTATTACAGGTATGAGTATTTATATTTTTGGTTGACGTGTCAATATATTCGTGATTAATTACTAATTTCATACAATATTTGCATTCACAGATTTGGTCTTACGAAAGGCTACCCACGGGTCATCCATGGCTGCAAGATAATTCTGATGAGACGTGGCCTAAGATGTTGGCTTGGGAGCCCACTTGATCCAATTGGGTCCCATCATCCGTCAACAATCTCAATTCTCAATTCTCAAATGCTCAATACAATAAAAATTAACAAAAATCACACATTCAATCCAATTGGGTCCCATCCTCCTTCAATAATCTCAATATTTCAAATGCTCAATGCACAATTAACAATCTAAAATCATCAATTAACAACCTAAAATCATCAATTAATAATCGCAATTACTTCAAATGCACTGCTAATAACCTAAAATCATCAATTAACAACCTAAAATCACAGATCAATAATCACAATTCTCAAATGCACAATTAACAACCTAAAATTATCAAACAAATTATCATTGTTCAAATGGGAAAAAATTGTTCAAAATGCACATATCCGATGCGCTTGAATTATTTCAATTTAGGGTTCAATTAGGGGGTTCTATTGATTCAATTTAGGGTTCGGTTGATTTGGAACATTGAATTTAGGGTTCAATTATTTCAATTTAGGGTTCGGTTGGATCAGGGCATTCAATTAGTTTAATTTAGGGTTCAATTCGATTAGGGCATTCAATTTAGGATTTAATTATGGTTCAATTACTTCAATTTAGGGTTCAATTCGATTAGGGCGTTCTATTAGTTCAATTTAGGGTTCGGTTGATTTGGGGCATTCAATTTAGGGTTCAATTAGTTCAATTTAGGTATATGGGTATGTTTACACCCACTGAGTTAATTATGCTATGTTTAGTATAGTATGAATTAGTTGGTGATGATGGAAGATCAGATTATGTTTCCCGGTTCTGACTGAACATCTTCGTCCAAGATTCAGGGTTTAGGTATATGGGTATGTTTGCATAGTTTACGTATTATTCCTTTTTCTGGAGCAGAAATGGGGGTATGTGCATGCACGACGAGGCAGCCCCGCATTACATTGATATGATTGACCAAACAACACTTGGCCACCGGTTTATTAAAGTCGAGTTCAATATCACGCCAAGAATTGGTTGGCAAATCGATCCCTTTGGACATTCTGCAGTGCAGGCGTACCTATTGGGGGCAGAGGTATGGTCTCTCTCCATTAAGGTCACAAAGTGACTCTTAATTCATCTAGGATTTCAAAAAGGCGGGGTTCTAAAAGTGTTGAGGTTATCTGGCAGGGTTCTAAGAGTCTTGGTTCATCTGCACAGGTTGGCCTTTTTTGTATCTTTTACATCTGTATAGCACCGGTATACCCATAAACTTAGGTTTGTAGGTACTTAGTTACAATTTTTTTCATGTATTGTTTGCAGATTTTTGCTGGTGCTTTCCCTGAGGCTTATGAACCTCCAAATGGCTTCTATTTTGAAGTTAACGACGATTCACCCATTGTCTAGGTAACTACTTGAGGAAAGCAACAAAATGTTGAGGGGCTCGGTTTTTTTTCCTAAACATCACTCATGAAACCAAATGAATGACAACATTTGTTTTTGAACTGAAGGATGACATCAATCTATTTGACTACAATGTCCAAGACCGTGTTCAGGATTTTGTAGATGCTGCTTTAGCACAGGTCAGCTGAGTGTACTTGCTCACTTTTCTCAAGCCTTAGAAAACGCATGAGTAATAGTAAGGGTGGTGTCTATGCCATATGTATCATCTACGATACATTTAGGGAAGTACTTCAGCTAGTTGTTAGTTCTTTATGAACCATTGTTCTAAGACAACAACCAAAAATTTAGATCTAAATGGAATGCAATGTGGGACTATGAATTGGAGTTTCAAGCAAAGAAATTGAACAAACATCTATCTGCAAGAACAGGCCCTATGGAACATGTAAATGAGGTTTGGGGGTGTATTAGAGTAGTAACACTAAAGCACTCTCACCATCCAAAATATCACTAACCAATCAAACCATATCAAACAATCTCATTAACGTACACCCCAATTAGAGATCCCCTTCTCGATTAACCATATCAAACAATCTCATTAACCATATCAAACAAAAAGCTTTGTAGGCTGATTAGCCAGTTTGAAACTTACCGAAGTTGGCCGGAGCTCAAAGATCTAGGCAGACTACGCTAGATCAATCTGGTCGTTGAAGACTGGCCGTGACGGCCACCGGAGGTGGCGCAACGTTGGGGGAAGATAGGGGTGTCGCTGGGGCTGGGTTGCCGTAGAGGGGGTCGCGGGGGCTGGGTTGCCGTAGAGGGGGTCGCCGGAGGTGGGTTGCCGTAGAGGGGGTCACCGGAGGTGAGAACGCCGGTGGGTGAGAGAGAGAGAGAGAAACGGGAGAAAGAAAAGAAAGAAAGCAGATCTCAGAATTAAGGACAGACCTATAGCGACGGAATAATTCCGTTTTTAATAGTCCGTCGGTATTACCAACGGAATTTTTAGCTACGGCATTATTCTCACTTAAATTTTTTTTTAAAATTATCAACAATTATAAACTTTCTAAAACTATTTAGTGACGGTTTTTCCATCGTTAAAAGTCCGTTGGCAAATTCTTTTACCGACGGAATGGTCCGTCGGTAAACTTTTTTAACGACAGATTTATGCGGACGGTAAATACCGTCGCTGAATCAGGCTTTTAGCGACGGAATACCTTCCGCCGCTAAAAGTCCGTTGCTAAAGCCATCTTTTCTTGTAATGAATGAGGTTTGTACCTAGAGGACTATGGGTTGCAGTCAAAGTCTTTCCACCCGAATAATCTCGAGTGCCTCGCGCACTTTAACTCTAACAATAATATGTGTTCTGAACTAGGCATGGAGTGAAGCAACCTAGGAATCCATGGTCGGACGGGCCGGATTACATGACTCAGTGTCCTACCTAGCCAGGTGCAAACTTCAACTACGAAATCATTTTCTCGACGGAGGAAGGAACCCTTTGGTGGCATGCACACAGTGATTGGAGTCGAGCCACAGTTCACGGTCCCATCATTATTCACCCCAGGATCGAAACCACTTATCCATACCCCAAACCTCATACAGAGCTCCCCATTGTCATGGGTAAGAAAACCTTCTGATATTATCCTCTCAAGGACTTAGTTTTGGCTGATGTTCATCTAATCCAATTTACTGGATTTTCTTAGCATCATGGTTCAAGGGAGATGTGATGGAGATAATTCAGACTGCCTTGGCAACCGGAGGTGAGCCCAATCAATTGGATGCTTTCACCTTCAACGGCTAACCTGGAGACCTCTACCCCTGTTCAAAAGCAGGTAAATTTTGCAAATCTCCACAAGTATTGCTTTCCATTTTTAATCGTCGCTAAACATCTCCGTTAGCACCTTTATTATGCTTTTTTGAACAATTTTGAATTCACTTGTTTGACAATCTTCATCTAGCGACCGGTCCCCAATTATCGCTGATTGTTTGCAGTGCTATTAGAGATCTTTAGTGAAAATTTTTCTGTGGACTTGGAGCAATACTTTTTTGTTTTTGTACGTTCCAAAAATACAAGAACTTCGTGGGGTGTGACCACTTATGTAATATGGCGTGCAGGGACTTTGAAAACGGTGGTGGATTATGGCAAGACATATCTTCTTCGTATCATCAATGCCATTATGAACGAAGAAATTTTCTTCATGGTGGCAAATGTTGGGAATAATATAGGCTTTGTGTATACTTGTGCAGAAATCAACTAAGTACGAAAATACTGAAATGTAGTTTACTAAACAGAACAAACAGTATTAGCAAGAACAATTAAAATTAACTCACAGCAAAATCAGACAAACAGCAATAGAGAACCGAGGCGTGAATTTGATTCACTGTCCTTAAGACTTATTCGTCCCGCAACGGTGCTGACGGTTCTTGACGACAGTCTCCCAGGATACAACGGCAATACGTCTGAAATAGGAGCACTCCAAATTGCAGACCCGGCGAACCAAAACAATGGCACAGAACTCTTTCGGACACAGGAAATTCGGAGACAGAATATTTCAGAAAATAATTTCGGGATTCAGTTGTCTCGTTAACTTCTGTAACTGACTCGTTTTTATACACAGAGTATTCACTGGGGGGTGCAACTCTTCACAGAAAAAACTGCTAGCTGGAAAGGTCACAACCTTCGAAAAAGAAAATAAATAAATAAATTTATTTAAATGTTTTTGTCCCAAAAAGAATAAAGCCTGATGGGCCCAAGCCTAAGCCACGGACCGGGACGGGGCGGGGCGGAGCGGGCGGCGCGCGCGTGTGTGGTGGACCTTGGGTCAACCTAGGTCCTTCCTCCTTACAAAACATGGGTACCCCCAAGGGGCCCAATCCTTAGCTCAAGGCTAAGCCTTATAAGGAGATAACATTGACTTTAATTCTTCTATGTGAGATTCTCACATCCTTTTAAATTGAACCACCAACTTCAACGTCAATTTTCTCATTCACCTTCCATTTGTTTTAAACATGTAAATATACCATGATCATCTATTCTAATAGAGGATCATGAAACAATTTGTTCCTAACCAAAATATGGTTTGGAACCAATTTGAAAATTGAGTCAAAGTTGCTTCTCCACAATGGGTTTAAAACCCAATTCCAACAATCCCCCACATGAATAGAAAATTGACTGGACTCTATACACAAAGAAACACTGACACAAGAAAGGGTTCTTTAGAACGACACTGCATCGAGATAGGTAGCCAATGGCCTTGAACCTTCCCTAGTGAGAACTATCGGATTTACTGGTTAACCAGTGAACGTGATGTCTTGAACTGTTCAACCTTTAGTGTAAACCAAGACATTAGAACTTCACACAGTATCACTCAAATATTGTTTTGAGGTTCTCATTGTTGTGTTCATTTTGGCCCTGAACAACTCCTGGTTTTCATGAGTACTCTTAGAGAATTCAACCTTATAATTCTCATCGAAGCGGCCCACTTCTTACTCACATAGGTGACTTCTTATTAAGAGGTTCCTACTGCACCCCTACTTGGATTTTCAAGATATAAGAGTCATTAGAAGCATAGCTTAACCTAACCTTTTGTAGGTGCCACTGTCTTCTCATCATAGGAATGGATATGAGGGTTTGAATCCCGCACAGTACTCTGTCTAAGTCACATTTACATAATTCGGTTTTCCCTTTGAACCTAGATCTTGGGATCTCCAGTCAGCTAGGTAGGGTTTCCATTATGGCAACTCTTTAGTTCATAGGCTTAAGACCCATTCCCCTCAATGATGTATTTACTTTCTCTCTAGTTAAAGCTTTCGTTAACGGATCCGCAATATTATCCTTTGACTTCACGTAGTCAATAGAGATAATTCCACTAGAAAGTAATTCTTTAACGGTATTATGTCTGCGACGTATGTGTCTAGACTTGCCGTTATACATACTGCTTTGTGCTCTTCCAATTGCAGATTGACTATCACAATGTATGCAAATTGGTGGCACAGGTTTATGCTAATTTGGAATATCCTCCAAGAAATTACGAAGCCACTCCGCTTCTTCTCCTGCTTTATCTAAAGCAATGAATTCAGATTCCATAGTGGATCTGGCAATACATGTCTGTTTAGAGGATTTCCAAGAAATAGCTACTCTTCATAACGTAAACACATATCCACTTGTGGATTTTGTTTCATTAGAATCTGATTTCCAGTTGGCATCACTGTATCCTTCTAATACAGCTGGATATCTTGAATAATGCAGACCAAAGTTTAAGGTATATTTTAAGTACCTTAAACCTCTTACAATAGCCATCCAGTGATTCTTTCCCGGATTGCTAGTATATCTGCTCAACTTACTGACAGCATATGCTATATCGGGTCTCGTGCAATTCATGATATACATTAAGCTACCAATTATACGCGAAAACTCTAATTGAGATACTCCTTCACCAGTATTCTTTGTTAGATGTAAATTTACATCTAGTGGTGTCTTAACTGGACTATCATCGTAACTTTTAAATTTGTCTAGCACTTTCTCAATATAGTGAGATTGTGACAAGACTAGTCCATTTGATGTTTTGGTAATTTTCATACAAGTATAACATCAGCCACACCCATATATTTCATCTCAAACTTACTGGTCAACATTTTCTTTGTAGCCTTAATGAATTCATTATTGCTCCCGATAATGAGCATGTCATCCACATAAAGGCAAACAATGACATATCCTTTTTTCGTGCCTTTAACATAGACACATTTATCACATTCGTTGATTCTAAAGCCATTTTCAATCATGGCTTTATCAAACTTTTCATGCCATTGTTTCGGAGCTTGTTTTAGTCCATAAAGTGACTTGACAAGCTTGCACACCTTCCTCTTATGATTAGGAGCTACAAACCCCTCGGGTTGCTCTATATAGATCTCTTCATTTAGATCTCCATTTAGGAAGGCTGTTTTCACATCCATTTGGTGTATCTCAAGATTATTAATAGCTACAATAGCTATCAATATTCGAATGGATGTGATTCTTGTAACTGGTGAATATGTATCGAAATAATCAAGCCCTTCCTTTTGTCTATATCCCTTGACAACCAATCGAGCCTTGTATTTTTCTATCGTTTCATCAGCTTTCATCTTTCTCTTGAAAATCCATTTACACCCTAATGGTTTATTTCCAGGAGGAAGATCCACCAGTTCCCACGTATGATTTTGCATGATGGATTCAATTTCACTGTTAACAGCCTCTTTCCAATGAAGAGCTTCGGGACTCGACATTGCTTCACTGTAAGTACGAGGCTCATTTTTTAATAAAAATGTTAGAAAATCAGGACCAAACGATGTAGACGTTCTAGCTCTCTTCCTACGTCTTGGCTCATCTTCCTCTTGTGAGGGATCTTGGTCCATACTAGTTCTTTCTAAAGAGCTCCGTTCTTGTGCAACTTTATAAGGAAACACATCTTCGAAGAAATGTGCATTCCTTGTTTCCATTATGGTGTTGACGTGTATATCGTCAACTTCAAATTTATGCACTAAGAACCGATATGCCGAGCTATGGCTTGCATATCCAATGAAAATTCCATCTACCGTTTTAGGTCCTCTTTTGACCATTTTAGGTGGTGGGATAACTACCTTTGCTAGACACCCCCACACTTTAAGATATTTGAAGGAAGGAGGACGACCTTTCCATAGCTCATAAGGTATCTTTTACAGCTTCTTGTGAGGTACTTTATTAAGTATATGATTTGCGGTTAAGACCGCTTCCCCCCACAAGTTATCCGGTAGTCCAGAATTTATCAACAAAGCATTCATCATTTCCTTTAAAGTATGATTTTTCCGCTCAGCAATTCCATTTGACAGAGGCGCATACGGTGCTGTGGTTTCATGAATGATACCATGATCGGCACAAAATTTTGCAAGAGGAAAAACATATTCTCCACCTCTGTCACTTCTTAGTACTTTGACTTTCTTGCTAAGTTGATTTTCAACCTCAATTTTGTATTGCATAAATGCTTCCAAGGCTTCATCCTTGCTTCTAAACAAATATACATAACAAAATCTCGTACAATCATCAATAAAAGTAATAAAATACTTTTTTCCTCCTCCAGATTGTACCACATTTAAGTTACATATGTCACTATGAATTAGACTTAAAGGTTCCGTACTTATTTCAATTGACTTAAAAGACGTTCTTGCCATTTTAGCTTCAACACAAATTTCACATGCATTATGTGAGTCAAAATTCATTTTAGGCAAAACTTCATTTTTACTAGCTTTTGTAAAGAACCATAGTTCACATGACCTAATCTACGATGCCATAAATTAGGAGATTCCAACAAGTAAGCAGAAGAAATAATTTTATTAATATCGAAATTAGGTACAGCTTTAGGCACGATGGTCATTACATTTAACTTAAAAAGACCATCACATAAGTACCCTTTTCCTACAAACATCCCACCTTTAGTGAGTACAAATTTATCACTCTCAAACACTAGCTTAAAACCGTTCTTACTCAACAATGAGCCTGACACTAGATTCTTCCCGATGTCTGGCACTTGAAGCACATTGTTGAGACTCAATTCCTTGCCAGATGTCATCTTTAAGACCACCTTGCCCATTCCTAGCACCTTTGAAGAAGAAGAGTTTCCCATGAACAGATTCTTGTTGTTGGCACTCTCATATGTAGTGAACATACTTTGCTCGGAGCACACATGTCGAGTAGCGCCCGTGTCTACCCACCACTGTTTGGGATTTCCAACCAAGTTGACTTCGGATACCACCACAGATAAATTCAAATCTGTCACGTCCTCGGTGATTTTGGTAACTTCGGTCACGTTGGCTTGAGAATTCTTTCCTTTCTTAAAGTTTCCTTTGTTTTTGCGACAATCCTTAGCACGATGGCCAGCTTTGCCGCACACATAGCAGTTCCCTTTGAACTTCTTCTTCTCACCGCCTTTGAAGTTTGAGCCGCTTGCTCTGCTTGGACCATCGAAATCAGAAATTTTCCTCCTCTTTGATGGACCTTGCTTGACCACATTTGCCTTGGCCTCTTGATGATAATTACCGGCCTTCTTCTCGGACTGGCGATTATCTTCCTCGATCCTCAATCTCATAATCAAATCCTCGAGCTTCATCTCCTTCCGTTTATGCTTCAAATAGTTCTTGAAATCTTTCCAAGTGGGTGGCAATTTTTCAATCAAAGCAGCCACTTGAAAGGACTCTCCAAGTACCATTCCTTCCGCATGAATATCATGCAGAATTAGCTGAAACTCTTGGACTTGACTGATCACAGTCTTGGAATCCACCATCTTGAAATCAAGGAATTTGATGACTACAAATTTCTTTGAGCTGGCATCTTCCATTTTGTATTTCCTTTCCAAGAATTCCCACAATGCTTTCACATTGACCATTGGACTATATACGTTATACAACGCATTGTCCAATCCATTGAGGATGTAGTTCTTGCACAAGAAATCTGAATGCTTCCAAGCATCCACGGCAGCCACTGTTTGCCGGTCAGGATTTTCACCAAGATCTGGTGCATCCTCTTGCAAGAACCTTGCCAAATTCAAGGTGGTAAGATAGAACAACATTTTCTGTTGCCATCTCTTAAAATATTTTCCGTTGAACTTTTTCGGTCTTTCACCAAGTCCAACGGAACCATGAGCAGATGCCACATAAGGCATCGCATACACAGTCCCACCACTGTGCTGCACGTTGGGATTAACTGGTCCACTTTCCGGATTGGTTTCACTAGTAGCCATTGTTATATCTATGAATAGAATATAACAATAATTAATAAACAGTCCAGTCTATCACAAAAGTATAAAATAGAGTCTAGCATCACTAAAATTAAATTCAGAAACTGAAAATAATTTTAGTATATGCTTGACAGAATCAAATATGAAAACGAAATTGAAAACACTGTTTTGGAAATACTGTTTCTACACATGCAACACAAAGTGCGGAATACTGTTTCTACACATGCAACACAAAGTGCGTAATAATTAAGATTGTTGGGAATAATATAGGCTTTGTGTATACTTGTGCAGAAATCAACTAAGTACGAAAATACTGAAATGTAGTTTACTAAACAGAACAAACAGTATTAGCAAGAACAATTAAAATTAACTCACAGCAAAGTCAGACAAACAACAATGGAGAACCGAGGCGTGAATTTGATTAACTGTCCTTAAGACTTATTCGTCCCGCAGTGGTACTGACGGTTCTTGACGACAGTCTCCCAGGATACAACGGCAATACCTCTGAAATAGGAGCACTCCAAATTGCAGACCCGGCGAACCAAAACAATGGCACAGAACTCTTTCGGACACAGAAAATTCGGAGACAGAAAATTTCAGAAAATAATTTCGAGATTCAATTGTCTCGTTAACTTCTGTAATTGACTCGTTTTTATACACATAGTATTCACTAGGGAGCGCAACTCTTCACAGAAAAAACTGCTAGCTGAAAATGTCACAACATTGGGAAAAGAAAATAAATAAATAAATTTATTTAAATATTTTTGTCCCAAAAAGAACAAAGCCTGATGGGCCCAAGCCACGGCCACGGACCGGGACGGGCGGCGCGCGTGTAGTGGACCTTGGGTCAACCTAGGTCCTTTCTCCTTACAAAACATGGGTACCCCCAAGGGGCCCAATCCTTAGCTCAAGGCTAAGCCTTATGAGGAGACAACATTGACTTTAATTCTTCTATGTGGGATTCTCTCTTCCCTTTAAATTGAACCACCAACTTCAACGTCAATTTTCTCATTCACCTTCCATTTGTTTTAAACATGTGAATATGCCATGATCATTTATTCTAATAGAGAATCATGAATCTATATGTTCCTAACCAAAATATGATTTTGAATCAATTTGAAAATTGAGTCAAAGTTGCTTATTCACAATGGGTTTAAAACCCAATTCCAACAACAAATCATACGCTAACCGTCGTAGGAATGGATGTGGCCTATATCAAACGTATAAGAACCAGTTATATAATGATCACCCCCGGACAAACTATGGATGTTCTGATCACTTTCAATAAAGCTCCAAGCTACTATTATATGGCAGCTAGAGCATACGCTGGGGTGACATATGATAACACCACCACAACCGCGATTTTCGTGGAAAGTATTCTGCCCCATCAAATCCTTCATTTCCAAACCTTCCCAATTACACAGACATCAACGCTGTAACGAATTTCACAAAACAGCTTCGGGCGTTAGCAAGCAAGAACCATCCCATAGACGTCCCAAAGCACATTGACACGAGACTTTTTGTAACAGTTTCTTCAAACACGTTGCCGTCTGCTAACGATTCTTGTGCTGGACCTAACGGGTCAAGGCTTTCTGCGAGCTTGAACAACATCAGTTTCGTGAACCCTAAAATCGATATACTGCAAGCTTACTACCAAAAACTTAAAGGGATATATGAGACCAATCTTCCGAGTGAGACGCCTTATTTTTTTAATTTCACGGCTGATGTGATGCCAGATAATGTTTTGACACCTACGACGGCAACCGAGGTGAGAGTTTTCAAGTATAATTCAAATGTGGAGATTGTGTTACAAGGGACTAATGTGTTGAGTGCAGCTGAGAATCCCCCAATGCATGTGCACGGTTATAGCTTTTTTGTAGTTGGATTTGGCTTTGGGAATTTTGACAATGAGACTGACCCAAAAGGGTATAATTTGGTTGATCCACCAGGGCTGAATACCTATGGGGTACCTAAGAATGGATGGGCAACAATCAGATTCAAAGCTAATAATCCAGGTGCGTCTTCTGATTATTTTTAATAGGAAGTGGCCACTACTGCATAAATTTTAGAATTTTAATAATAGCTATGGCAACAACTACAACGCTAATATAGTGAAAAGGGTAAGAAATAACATATCCTTTTCTAAACTTTCGTAGATTAACCTATGATATTTATGAGGTGCATAAGCAAATGCTTAAAGCAATATTCTTTCTCCTTTTACCGACAAAGCCGTATCAACAATTTCATTTGTTTTTCAGGGGTATGGTTCGTGCATTGTCATTTGGACAGACATACGACCTGGGGCATGGACACTGCACTGATTGTAAAGAATGGCGCTACCTTATCAGCAAGCATGCGACAACGGCCTCATTACTTGAATCCTTGTTGATCTATCGATTTTTAGCACAAGCATCGAATAGCTAGTGACTGTTCGACGAAACTGCAAGATGGCTACATCAGGATCTTGGTCAAGCAATATAATAACATGCTGGTAGTATGGTTCTTTTGTTTCTGACATTATCTATTAGTCAGGGATTAAGCTTGATACTTATCCATGTGGTTGTGCAATGTTTAAGATTTGTGAAACTTGTAGTAAATGTCAATTTTGATTTATATTGATGAGTGCTTCTAGTTGCAACTGATTTTTGGAGGTACATTTGGCTAATAGGTGTCGGATATAAATCCGTTTATAATAATTTTTGGAGCAGAATAATACTTTCTTACAAAAAATCAACAAAATCAAAATAAAATATAAATAATATCATGTTTAAAAATACATAAGAACAATCTCACTAATCTTTAGAGGCTTTGTCCTAAAAGGTTGTTTCGCGAGCCTCCAGAACCAGCGGTTCGATACGATGGACTTCACGGCATGCAACCTTCAGAATTAGACTATAATCTTAACTCTTGTTTGCACGCACATGCAACAAAGTTTCACGAATGACTCTCTTGACTATCCTTTTTCATGACTCAATTAATATCAAAATACGTGGACACTAAAATCATCGCAATGTATAACATATATAATACTCGAAGAATTCGGTGTGTGAATAATGTGTCTGGTGTGTCTTTTCTGTGATGGCAGAATGGCCCATTAAATAGGGAGAGGACTCTTGTAGCTGAAGGAAAACAAAAGGGAGAACTGCCACTTTTTCACCTCCCAAAACAGAAGTAGCAGGGCATGGGAGCAGCAGGGCATGGTCTGACAATGCAAGCTTCTTTTGACCCAGAAATAAGGGCTTGGGGCCATCCCTTGCAAGTGGTTTGAAACAAAAATAATAAACTACTACAATTCCCCACATGTTTCAAAACACACATTATAAAGAAAGAAGACACGAGAAATTATACATCGGTGAGGTGTCACGTGAATTGAACATTTCTTAGGATAAATGAATAGAAATTCACTGAAATACATGGTAGAGCGAATATTCTTTTAACCATATTTTGTTCATGTGAAGTGCACATATTCACCACACACATAATATCTCTAGTCAGGGTCATTCAAGCGGGTTGACAATAAATGACCATGTGTCGTGTCTATATTTTCTTGTGTGCTCTAGCGACATACCCAAGTCTCGTAAAGGCGGCTCAACCTCACACAAATATAGGTGGCATCCGACAGAGAATGTGCTGCAGCTGAACACCCATCTTAATAATTAGGGACTATGGATCTATTAAGAGTTATGCTCATCCTTACACACTACAGTGGTCACTGTAATACACTATAGGGATGGACTCTTCTCTAAAGGACCTCCCGCCTTAAAGGATATACACAGAGCTACAGTGTCCAACGGACTCCATGACTTCATTATTACCTATTAAACCTCTTTCACATGATCATCAATCACAGAAGTTAGGTATCCGTCACTTCGTCTCTAAATTTGGATAAAGTTTCAAATCCTCGATGCGTCCATCACTAGGTTTCCACCCTAGTGGCTTAGTCAGAGGATTGGCCAAGTTCTTTACTAACCTCAAAAAATTCATAGATATTATACATTCTCAATTAGCTACCTCATAGTAGCATGTAACATCCAGATGTGACGACTCTTCCCATTATATATTTTGTTTTTAGCTCGAGCAATGGTAGCTTGGCAATCATAATGCATCACGGTAACCACTACAAGAAAAGATGGATTTAGCGACTGAAGGTATTCCATCGCTAAAAGCTCTTTCAGCTATGGGATATATCGTCGTTAAAAATCCGTTGGTAAAAAGTTTTATCAACGGAATATTTCGTCGATAAAAACCTTTGCAGATGGAAGTTTATCGACGGACTTTTAACGACGAGGTTCCCGTTGTTAAATATTTTTAGGGAATTTGTAATTTTTGAGGGATTTTTTAAATATTTTTTAAGCGACGGAATAATATCGTCGCTAAAAAAATCCGTCGTATAAAATGTATTTTACCGACAGACTTTTAGAGACGGGTTATTATGTCACTCGTTATTATGTCACTAAAAGTCCTTTAATTAACATGGATCTACATTTTCTCTCTCCCTGTTTCTCTCTATTTCCGCCGTTTATCTCTCTGTGCCAGTTTCCACCCACCGGCGATCTAACCTTCCGTGAACCCCCCTCACGGTGACCCACCTTCGACGACACCCTGCACATCCCACTGATGCAGCGCCACCTCCGGCGACCCACTTCCGACGACACCTTGCACATCTCAGTGATGCCGCGCCACCTCCGATGACACTCACGGCCTCACCAACTCCGGCCAAATCTACAACTTTGGTACGATTTTAAAATTGTCTCAATCATGCTTGGTTTTTAGCTTTACTGAATTTGCTTGATTTATTGCTTTATTTGTCTCAATCGTTCTTAATTTTGAGCTTGATTTTTTGTTTTAATGGATTTGCATTCTATACTGCCGATTACGTATTTGAGCTTGGGGTGGGAGGGATGTTTGAATGAGCTGGTGGTTCATCTAGGTGGTGGTTTGTTGGTTGTCTCTTAGTATGTGAATGGTTGTTCAAGGTGGTTCCTTAGTGCGGTTGTAGCTTAGATGGTGGCTGTCTTTCTGTTAAGGTGAAAGAAAAAGAAAGAAAATACAAAACAAAGAAGAAGGAAAAAAGCAAGTGAAGGGGGGATGGGGGGAAGGGGTATTATGCTTCTATGCTTCTGAGGCTGTTAAATCACAACACGTCGCAGTCAGTTGGTCATTTAGTCAGCTCATGTACTTCTATGCTTCTATGCTTTTGCCGACGGAATCGTTTTCATCGGTAAATAAACATTTACCGACGGAAGTAACCGTCAATAAAACTTCCGTCGTTAAATAGCATTACCGACAAATGTTCTGTCAGCAAAAATTGTTATCGACATATTTTTTGCGGTGGTTTTTTAGTGACGGAATGCCCTAATCGACATATTTTTATTGAACCCAAATTAAATCCTAAATTGAATGTCCTAGTCGAATCAAACCCTAAATTAAAGTAATTTGATCCCTAATTGAATGCCCTAATTCAACTGAACACTAAATTGGACTAATAGAACCCCCTAATTGAACCCTAATTAAACCTAACATAAATGCCCTAATCGAATCAAACCCTAAATTGAACTTATTGAACCCCCTAATTGAACCCTAAATTGAATGCCCTAATCCAACCGAACCCTAAATTGATCTTATTGAACCCCCTAATTGAACCGTATATTGAATGCCCCAATTCAATCGAACGCTAAATTGGAATAATAGAACCCCCTAATTGAACCCTAAGTTACAGTAATTGAACCCTAATTAAACCCAAAATTAAATGCTCTAAACGAATCGAACCTAAATTAGACTATTGAACCCCTAATTGAATCCTTCGTTGAATGTCTTAATCCAATCGAACCCTAAATTGAACTAATTGAATCCTAAATTGAACTAATTGAACCCTAAATTGAATACCCCAATTCAACCGAACCCTAATTTGAACTAATAGAACCCCCTAATTAAACCCTAAATTAAATGCCCTAATCGCATCGAACACTAAATTGAAATAATTCAAGCGCATCAAATATGTGCATTTTGAATCATTTTTTTTTTCATTTGAACATTAATCATTTGTTTGATAATTTTAGGTTGTTAATTGTGCATTTGATAATTGTGATTATTGATCAATGATTTTAGATTGTTCATTGATGATTTTAGGTTATTAGCTGTGCATTTGAAGTAATTGAGATTAATAATTGATTATTAATCGTGCATTGAGCATTTGAGATATTGAGATTGTTGACGGAGGATGGGACCCAATTAGATTGAATGTGTGATATTTATTAATTTTTATTGCATTGAGCATTTGAGAATTGAGATTGTTGATGAAAAATGGGACACAATTGGATTGAGATATCTGTTAGTTAGCACAGACACGGACACTGCGTCTGATCGGCTGTGTCTGGCATTTAAAAAATAAATCAACGTATGCCAATGTGTCCGGAGGTGCATGTTGGACACATGTCGGGAGGCATCGTACACGTGTCCGGAGGTGTCAGACAAGTGTCCAGAGGTGTTGGACACATGTCAGACACGTGTCTGGAGGACTCAGACACGTATCGGACACCGTATTGACACCCTATATGAGGTGTCGGAATTGAGATTGTTGACTGTGCATTGAATTTAGGTTAATTAGGTTAACGCGACATTTTTAGCATGCACCCCCTAGAATCTCATCGTGTCTCCTGCACTGGCTATAATTATACAGTGTGACATTTAATAGATTTAATTAAGCTATGAAATTGATGCTCATCATGAATAATGCTCGATTGGTTTTTCATGTTAAAGTAGGTTAAATGGCTTTTGCTTCGGTAAAAAAGGACGTTTCATTCGGCAGGCACTTCTTGTAATATCCCACATCGGATGTGGAATAGTATGAGATGACCCTTATAAGACCTTGCCAAGGAACTCATAAGTACCTACTTGGCTAACCCTTTTGAGGGAGGCAATGTCCTGTGGTGGGGCCGTGGACCGGGTCGTTACAGATGGTATCAGAGCCGACTCTCCAAAACTCAGGCTGGGCTATCCAGTCGGGTTGCCGATGGTTGGGGAAACGAAGGCAAGCCCGGGTATATCCCACATCAAGAGGATGGTTGGGGCAACGAATGGTGAGCCCGGTATATCCCACATTGGCTAGAGAGGAAGATTCTGGGCTATGTGTGATTGAGCCTTAGCGAGGACGCTAAGGTATAAGGAGGGTAGATTGTAATATCCCACATCGGATGTGGAATAGTATGAGATGACCCTTATAAGACCTTGCCAAGGAACTCATAAGTACCTACTTGGCTAGCCCTTTTGAAGGAGGCAATGCCCTGTGGTGGGGCCGTGGACCGGGTCGTTACACTTCTTCAAGGTCATGATGCCTGGTTTTCACAACGGACTTGTATGCCATCCTTTTTTCTCTGTGTTTTCGTGTGTGTACGCACTATTATCTTTGGTTAAAAACTTATTTGTCTTACTGTATTATGAATATGTTAGGCCATACCAGTAGCCTTTTGCAGTTAGCTTGCTACAATGAGATCAAAGGAAACAACTTTAACCAGCCGTAAGGGGTCATGGCTTGTTAAAATCAAGAAGAAGCGCGGCTAAGAGGAAATTTGTCTTGAAGAGGGTTGGAAAAAATTTGTGCAGCAACATGACCTCCATCTAAGGGACTTTGTTGTCTTTGAACACATGGGGCTTATGCGTTTTCAAGTGCTAGTGTTTGATCAAAGCACTTGTGAAAAAGCTTTCTCCTAATTACATTAAATTAAATAATCGCATTGGATATGTGCATTTTGAACAATTTTGTGTATTTGAATATTGATTATTTGTTTGATAATTTTAGGTTGTTAATTATGCATTTAAGAATTGTGATTATTGATTGATGATTTTAAGTTGTTAATTGATGATTTTAGATTGTTAATCGTGCATTTCAGCATTTGAGATATTGGGATTATTGACAGAGGATGGGACCAAATTGGATTGAATGTGTGATTTTTTATTAATTTTTATTGCATTGAGCATTTGAGAATTGAGATTGTTGACGGAGGTGTCGGTGTCGGACAGATTTCCATGTCTGAAGGTGTCAAATACGTATCGGACACCATATCGACACCCTATATGAGGTGTCGGAATTGAGATTGTTGACTATGCATTGAATTTAGATTAATTAGGTTTATGCGACATTCTTAGCACCTCCTGAAATCTCATCGTGGTTCCAGCACTGGTTATAATTAGCCCTAATTAGTCCTGATTAAGCATATTTTAATTAGGTTGAGGATTGAATTTTTTATTACAGGTTTGAGCATTAAAAGATTAAAAAAATATTTAAAAAAATGACTTTAGCAACGGATTAATTCCGTCTCTAAAAGTTAACTCAATTAAAAGCTTTTATGTAGTCAAAAATCAAATTTAGCGAAGGAGAGCACTCCATCGCTAAAACATTTATCTCGTCGTTAATTTTGCAAAAAAGAAAATAAATTAAAATACATAAAATAGAATTAGCGACGGATATTTCGTCGCTAAGTTATAAATAAATCCGTCGCAAAAAGTTCTATATTAGACGAAGAATTTTATAATTTTGTCGTAAAATTTTTAGTAACGGATTTTTGTACGAGGGACTTTTAGCGACGGTTGTTCTGTCACTAAAGGTTTTAGTGACGGATTTATTGTAGTGAACTGGGTTTACCCCACAAGGGTATATCAACCAGAAAACTTCTGAGCCACTTTACTTCAAAACACGCCTTCTCTAAGGCAATTATGTAATACCCCGAACCCTAAAATACTTTTCATAAATTTAATTAGTGTTATTAGCGACAAATTTAAACTTTCTTAATGTCGATATAAAATTTTTCTTTTTTGCGACAACATATATATATATATATATATATATATATATATATATATATATATATATATATATATATATAGGGGACCGATCCACACCCACCGGTGGAGAAATAACAAATTTCTCCACCGAACCGCTGGTCTTACCAGCGGTTGGCCACGTGGGACAAAAAGGCGAAAAAGGTGTACGGCCACTGCATTAATGGCAAAAAAGGCACGAAAAATGGCACGAGAAATGGTGAGAAAATGGCGAGAGAGAGAAAAAGGACACCAACCGCATGCACAACCAGCGGTTGGCATTAATATGCCTGCCACGTGCCGTCCCCCACCCCTGCCACGTGGCCCAACCCCATGGCCCCTGCCACGTGGCGTCCCCTCCCCCTGCCACGTGGCCCACCAGCATGGCCAACCGGCGGTATTAGCGATGGCCCTGCCACGTGGCATCCCCTCCCCCTGCCACGTGGCCCAACCGCTGGTGGTACCAGCGGTTGGTCCCCGCCCCTGCCACGTGGCGTCCCCTCCCCCTGCCACGTGGCCCAACCGCTGGTACCACCCGCGGTTGGTCCCCTCCCTCTGCCACGTGGCGTCCTCTCCCCCTGCCACGTGGCCCAACCGCTGGTACCACCCGCGGTTGGTCCCCTCCCTCTGCCACGTGGCGTCCCCTCCCCCTGCCACGTGGCCCAACCGCTCCTACAACCCGCGGTTGGTCCCCTCCTCTGCCACGTGGCGTCCCCTCCCCCTGCCACGTGGCCCAACCGCTCCTACAACCCGCGGTTGGTCCCCTCCCTCTGCCACGTGGCGTCCCCTCCCCTCATCCGCAGGGCCCAACCGCTCCTACAACCCGCGGTTGGTCCCTGCCCCCCTCCCCTGCCACGTGGCGCCCCCCCCGCGTGATGCCCCACCTGGTGTCCTTCCCCACGATGCCACGTGTCGTCCTTCCCTCCCCCGTGATGCCCCAACGTGGTGTCCTTCTGCCGAAATTTTTTTTTTTGCAGCAGCCTTTGACCGCATAAACACCCACCCTTCCTCACTTTTTTCTGTCTTTTTTCTTCTCTCTTCCTCGCTTCTCTCTTTATAATCCCCTCCCCCGAACCCTTCTTCTGCACTCTGTCATCTTTTACCAACTTCCTTCGTACTTCATATCTCACCTACATAATCTCCATAACAATACAAATCAAAAAATTTTACGCTAGAAGATCGGTGGATAACCGCTAGAAGATCGGTAGTTTTTTCTTTAAATACATCAAGTCACAACAAGTAAGTATTTTGAATTTCCTTATAATTCAATGTTAGGTTTATACAAATCAGCGTATTACATTTATAGATTCCAAAACAGCGATTTTTTAGGGTGCCAAATATAGACAGTTTTTCACGAATTTATAAAAAATAGCTAGAGCTAGATTTTGCCAAAATACAAAAAAGAGACCCTAGTTATTCTTAAAGGATCTGTCTCAGGTAAAAATTTCAGATTTTTCCAAAGACTGGAAAGGGGTTAACTGATACGGGGAACCTTGTAACTCTGCAGTGTATTTTAAAATATCAAGCTAGCGCGATTTCGCGCGAAACTTTTATGAGAATCCTAGGATGTTGGGAAGTTCCATTCCCCAGGAATTCGGGCCATTCCGAAGCCGTTACCTATTTTTTTGGCCGAACGGCCCTTTAAGCGCTTGATCCGGACACCGGTTCGCGATTTTTGGGCGAAACCTCCGTAAAATACTTTTTATGTCAAGAATGAATTCAGGAAGCCTCAAGTAGCATTTCGAAGCACTTTTGATATTTTTTTATGCCAGGGGGCATTTCGGTAATTCGCCGCCCCGAGAGGGGTATTTCGGTAATTTTACAGTGCTAAGTTTTTTGACGGACTTTTTAGTCCAGAAATATAATTACAAAACCTGAAATGTTGTTTTGAAGCTGACGTGGCGCGCGTAGGGGTGTTTTGGTAATTTTCCCGCGCCAAGGGGTGTTTTGGTAATTTTCCCGTGCCAAGTTTTTCAAACGACTTTTTAGTCCAGAAATGTAAGTAAACCACCTGAAATGTTGTTTTGAAGCTGGTTCGGGGGCGTTGGGGTGATAGTGAACGCTCAGGGGCATTTCGGTAATTTGCCGATGTTCGGGGGCTATTTTGCTAGGAAGGATCCAGCTTAAAATTCATACCTTAAAATAACTTTTAGTTCAGGAAAGGGTGTGAGACACCCGAAAACTTATTTTGTTCCGGATGTTCTGAACCTTGTGACGCACCGGCGATGACTGCCAGGGGATATTTTGCATAAGTAGCGGGTGTTTTGGTAACTTGCCCCCTTTAAAATTTTTCCTGATATATTTGGTATATAATTGACGTAATACATTTAAAAACTTGACTTTAAAGCGGTTTTGAGGTGTTGGAGGTGTAGGGGCCATCGGGCTATATATTGCTATATAACCACGTTGGCGCTAAATTCAGTGGGAACTAGCGTAATTAAGCGTTCGGAGTGGTGGGAATTGAGGATTTGTTTTAATACATTGAAATAATGACTATTGCTAATGTGTTGGTAAGCTAGGTTAAAGATCCAGTTATAGTTTTGGAATGTAAATATTATGGATATTATGGACGCTAAGTTGGTTTATAATTATATTTTGTTCTTAAAGGTATGAATTTCAGCTCTGGACCTCATGATACATCAATCCTATACGATGACGATGACCACGTCGCGAGGCACGTATTTGACGGTGTCGATAGGGGTGTTTTGGAAACAATTCAAAGCACAAGGCACCTTGAAGAGTGGGTACTAAACGAGGAACAAATACAGCTATTACACCGTCAAAATTTAACCCTGTTCACCGATCCCGGGAAATGGTCTCGACACGACGATTGCCTTATATCCGCTCTAGTTGAACGATGGAGGAGCGAGACGAACTCATTTCACTTCCGGTTTGGTGAAATGACTGTTACGTTAGAGGACGTCGGATTTATACTTGGAATCCCATGTCACGGCAGACCCGTTACTTTGAACGTGCCGTCTGCATCCATAGCGAATATGGCTATGCAGTATTTTCCGGGAATTCCAAGGGCAGCGCTTACAACAAACGGCGTCAAGCTTAAATGGCTGAGAGAGCAGTACGGCGTGCTACCGGATGAATACACTCCTCAAGATTTCGTGACGTATACGAAGGCATTCCTTCTGTATATTATTGGAGCTATATTACTTCCGACGCATTCGAAAAACACGGTGCATCCGAAGTATATGGTGTTCTTGGAGGATCTTGAGGAGGTATACTCCTATTCGTGGGGTTCAGCTGTCCTTGCGCACCTATATCGAGCACTGCATAAGGCTACGAGAAACGGTGCCAAGTCCATTGCCGCCTGCCTGACTCTATTACAGGTATGAGCATTTATTTTCTTGGTAGGATCCTTAGTCAATATATTCGGGATTAATTACTAATTCCATATAATGTTTGCATTCACAGGTTTGGTCTTACGAGAGGCTACCCATGGGTCGTCCACAACCGTTGGTAGATTCCGATGAGACGTGGCCTAGGGTGTGGGCCTGGGGGCCTACGACCAACCGGAGGTGGAGACGGGTAGACCCTCACCACCATCTAAAGTTCTATCGGGGGGAACTAGAGATACTAGATGCATCCCAGGTGACGTGGCAGCCATATGGCAAGGTGATGCATCTGTTGGATGAGTGGTGTTGGCAACTTCCGGTGTCGTACGTGCTGGCAGGTTTGGTTCGGGTGCCGCTCATTCACTTCGAAGAATGTGAGTTTCAGATGCCCGATCGAGCTATGAAGCAAGCTGGCTGTCCACAAGGGATACCAAAACCCGCTGTAGACATGCGGCCATACAGGGGTGGTCGAGGGCCGAACTTCGAGGTGGCTGATGCCTTGATTTTGTTGGGTGACGAGGTGCACCAGTGGAATACCTGGCAGGAAACGTATGATAGCCTTGTATCGCTGAAGCACGACGGCATTAGTACTGAGGAATACTTACAGTGGTTTCTCAGGGTGACGCGCACGAGGGTGAATCGCCCTTCCCAGGTGAAGAAGACATCGTACGCGCCACGTGAGGTCTATGACCAGTTCTGGGCATTGGCCATTGTAAGTCATGCTAGTGTTGTTTGATAATTTATTTGCGCACCTTATCGACCATTTGTCAAATATGATTAGCCATATTTTCTATGCATGTTTTTTAGGTTGACCAGGGCATTGAGGTGTTCAAGCAGCTGGAGTCGTTTGACTGGTTTGTCGCGCAGGCTCCTGACAATCTCAAGAGGTCCATTGAGAAGTACAAGACTGAAGTTCAAAACTTTAGTCTTGCGTACCGGGGTTACGAAGGGGAGCCGTCTAGTCGCCCTCGTCCTGAAGCGTACGACTATCAGCCCCAGAGTCAGGTGTGGGAGTCGTCTGGTCGCCCTCTTCCTGACGCGTACAACTATCAGCCCCAGAGTCAGGTGTGGGAGCCGTCTGGTCGCCCTCCTCCTGACGCGTACGACTATCAGCCCCAGAGTCAGGTGTGGGAGCCGTATAGTCGCTTGCCTCCTGACGCATACGACTCTCAGTGCCAGAGTCAGGTTCCCCAAGTAGGAATCCAGGCCTCGCGCCCAAGCTTTCGGTCGGACAAAGGACAAGCGACGAAGCCATTGAGGTCGGACAAGATGGCTTGGATCGACCGGCACTACTTCGGGCATGAGCCTGTCAATTCAGCAGACTTTCCCCTTGCGACATTCCTAGGTCATGAGGATATCAGAACGTTGGCGCCGGAGACAGATCTTTCAAATTTTGTCATGAACGCTTACATAGAACTGCTCCGGATTAGAGAGCAACGTTTTAACCGTTCTGAATATTTGAAGCTTAACATGTATCCCACTCATTTTGTGGAATTAACGGTGAGAGAATTCACAGAATGGAGGCGAGGGGGCGGCAGGAGTAAGTGGAAACCAGGTCGAAACGTGTTAGGCATGATGAACGCAGACTATCAATGTCCCGCTGCTGATGCGAACCTTATCATGATACCCTGTCATCATGCAAACCACTGGTTCCTATTAGTTCTCCATCCAGCGTTCAGAACGGTTCACATATACGATAGCCTAAGGGAGGACGAGCCTGGACAGCTGCTGGCACAGATGTACAACGAGTACATCACTTTAGTGGTTAGTATTTATTTTTTGACCTTGGCCCATAGTATATTGTTCTTGTCTCATAGGCTTGATTCTCGTTTTTATTGTTGGATGCAGACTACTGTCCTCTCGCTAGCATGCGGACGGCCACAGGGTGACCCTTGGACGGTCGTGATGATAAAGGACCGACCAAAGCAATATAACGGTCACGATTGCGGGATTTACGTCCTCAAGTACATGGACTACGTTGCTCGCTCGGAAGTGCTCAAACACTCCTCGTGGACTAGGAAGGATGCCTTGACGTTTAGGTATAGGATAGCCTGGGAGCTGAAAAAGAATGAAGCTAGACGCCTTCATTACCATTATCCTGACGTGCGTGGCTAGCTGCTGTGATGTTACAAAAAATTGTACCAAAAAGAAATGTACATAATTTTTCGCATGCTATGAATTTGGCGCTAAAATGTGCGCGAATATACCTTTCATATGACGGCATTCGAAAAAATTACAAAATCTCGCTTTTCGCCGAAATTCATAGAAATGGGCTAACTAGCGTGCATGAGGTGCAATGAGCGAAAAAAAAGTGACAAAAAAATTTCAACTTTTTTCGGAAGCTATCAAATGCGGCCTATAGTGTGCCCGAATAGTCCCTTCCTAGGAAAACTCAAAAATTAATGTGTCTCATTTTTCGCCGAAAATCTTACAAATGGGCTAACTAGCGTGCCTGAAGTGCAATGAGCGGAAAAAAAGTGACAAAAAAAATTACAACTTTTCGGAAGCTATCAAATGGGGCCTAAAGTGTGCCCGAATAGGCCCTTCCTAGGAAAACTCAAAAATTAATGTGTCTCGTTTTTCGCCGAAAGTCTTACAAATGGGCTAACTAGCGTGCCTGAAGTGCAATGAGCGGAAAAAAAGTGACAAAAAAAATTACAACTTTTTTCGGAAGCTATCAATTGGGGCCTAAAGTGTGCCCGAATAGGCCCTTCCTAGGAAAACTCAAAAATTAATGTGTCTCGTTTTTCGCCGAAAGTCTTACAAATGGGCTAACTAGCGTGCCTGAAGTGCAATGAGCGAAAAAAAAGTGACAAAAAAAATTACAACTTTTTTCGGAAGCTATCAATTGGGGCCTAAAGTGTGCCCGAAAACGGAGTTACCAAAAATATCAATAATCCACAAATCAAATCACAAATTAAAGATTGCACAAACCAAATCACAAATTTAAACATTATAAAAGTTCAATTTATACAACTGAAACATTAACCCTAACACTCTTCCTCATCATCGTCCTCCTCGACCATACTGCCAGGTTCGATACCTAACACTTTATAATGGTTTCTCTTGTCATGATCAGTCATCTTATTACACAACGCACACTTTCGTAATTTTTTTTGACCCGTTGCTTCTTCAATCGGATTCTTCATGCGTATTGCTCGTTTTCGCCCTTTTGTTTGAGAAATAATTGGATCAAAAATGTCGTCCTCCTCACGTTGTAGGTCAGTGCCGTCAATGACTGGCTGTTTGGCTCGATTGAATCTACCGCCTGGAGTTGTCCGAGTAGTCGGAGTGTCCACAGTTTCTGGTAATGCCATCCTAAACTGTGCATGCATAGCCTTATCCCGTGCGGCTGCTTCAACTTGATACCTGTACCCATCAAATGTCGACGCTGCATCCATTGATAAACCGTGCATGATGTTACAAAGGTGATTATATCGCAGCGACTCAGATTGCTCGAAATCAACTGAAACATTGGGCACGTAAGGAATGTGACCGTGGACTCTGTTGGCTTCCTTCGTCCACCGTTCCAAGATATACGGTGGAGGGATTTCACTAGCATTCTTGGCGCTCAAAACCCTCAACGCGTGTCGACAAAGTATACCTTTATGCTCAAACAGTTGACAGTTGCAATTAACCAACCCAGTGTCCTTACAAATTGCTACGGTAAAATGTCGTCTGGTCCTCGGAGCCGACGAAGAGCACGGATTGGCGAAGTTCGTCACATTTGTCAAAGCATAAACCTTGATGTCTCTGGTGGAATACTCGTGCAACTTTGTCATGCCATATTGATTCGACTTTAGTAGTTCCTCTTGAAACTGTCGAAACATTTCCTTGGTATAGACTTGAGCCGCATGAGCCTCTAAAGGTGAATAAAGTAGTATAGCTCTTTCTTTGCAAACTGTAGCCGCGTCGGCTTCTCTCTCACGGTACAATTGCCTGTCAACGGCTTTCTGCATCTCTAGTACGAACTCCGCTATACTTGAAGACTGGCCTACGTACCCATCAAAGAATGAATTCATAGCTTCGCTTCTCGAGGTCGTAGTCATTCCGGCTGCAAAAAAATTCTTGGTGTAGGCACCGACCCACTGTGTCTTGATCTCATACAACGATTGTAACCATTCGTGATTGTGCAAATAGTAAGTATCCATTAACGTGGCCCACCTCTCCTCGAACACGTCTACCGTCAACGATTTCTTCACACATGTATTAAAGTCAGTCTTGAATGACGGATGGTTTGCATATACATGGTGAAGCCGTTCGGGATATTTGTTGCTTATGTGCCATGTGCACAGGCCATGGTGAGTATCTGGAAGGACCTTAGCGATTGCATTTTTCATTGCCAGATCTTGGTCGGTGATGATGGTCTTTGGAGGAATATGATACATTGCTTGAAGCCACGTTTCAAATAACCACGTAAATGACTCCTCCGTCTCATCCCTAAGCAGGGCAAAGCCAAACGAGATTGACTGATAGTGGTGGTTCACCCCGGTGAACGGAGCAAAAGGCATAGAGTACTTATTGGTGCGGTATGTGGTGTCAAACGTCACAACATCCCCAAAATTTTGGTAAGCAGCTCTAGAACGGGGGTCCGCCCAAAATATAGTACTAATGCGGTTCTCATCATCCAGTTGGAGACTGTAAAAAAATCCAGAATTCTCACTCTGAAGGGACCTGAAGAGATCAAGTGTAGTTTGAGAATCACTCTTACCGAAAGACTCTCTCCTCTGAGCACGAAGTTCATTTCGAAGGTCTACTTCGTTGAAACTCAACTTGTCAATCCCCCCAGCCTGGCTTGAGAAAACCCCCATCATCTTAGAAGGTGGAATTTTAGCCTCGGCCATTGTAAAAATTAGTTGTCTGTGTGCCGCGCTTATTTCTCGGTGTTGATGAATTTGACCAATCTTACTGGGGGTCATCAACTGATGATTATGGCTCAACTCCACTCCTGTGACAACCCAATGGTTTTCATTTTTTCGGTGTACTGCATACACATGGGCCTTGCAGCCGGTACCCGGAAATGTGTCCCGTTTTCTTTGTCTTGTTGTCCCTTCGTCACTGATCCGAACGACCGGAGTTACATGCGGTGCTCCTCTATGACACTCAAATAGTCTTGCACAAATTTGATCTGTATTCGCCCGTTTTCTAGTCGTCTTAGTTCTAATACCGAAACCTATCGTTTTCGAATATGCTCTATAGTATGCTTCAACTTCGTCCAGTGCTTGAAAAACTTGACCAACGTAAGGTGGATCAGAACCTTCACAAAAATTATTTCCTCCAGTTGCATCCATATTTATACTGGAATCTAAAAAATAAAAATTATATCATTCTCAACAAGTCATAGATTTAAATAAAAGAAGAATAAAATTTATTTAAACCACCGTCTTTCGGGAAATTTGGTATAATGTAAAATTAGCAAAATAGCCCCCGATGAGCGGCAAATTACCGAAATGCCTCCGGGGGTTCATTATCACCCTAACGCCCCAAATCAGCTTCAAAACAACCTTTCAGGTGCTTTGCTTACATTTCTGGACTAAGAAATCCTTTGAAAAACTTAACGCTGCAAATTTACGAAAATACCCCTATCGGGGATGCGAATTACCAAAATGCCCCCTGACAAAAAAAATCTGAAAAGTGCTTTGAAATGGGATTTTAAGCTTCCTGAATTCACTCTTTAAAATAACTTTTCAGGTGTCTCACACCCTTTCCTGAACTAAAAGTTATTTTAAGCACAAATTTGTGTAACGTAAAATTAGCAAAATAGCCCCCGGGGGTTCATTGTCACCCTAACGCCCATCAAACCAGCTTCAAAACAACCTTTCAGGTGTTTTACTTACATTTCTGGACTGAAAAACTTTTTTTCGGGAAAATTACCAAAACACCCCTCGCGGGGGGCAAATTACCAAAATGCCCCCTGGCTTCAGAAAATATCAAAATTGCTTTAAAATGCTATTTTAAGCTTCCTGAGTTCATTCTTGATTTAAAAAGTATTTTACGGATTTTTCGCCTAAAAATCCCGAACCGGTGTCCGGATCGAGCGCTTAAAAGCCCGTTCGGCCAAAAAATTAGCTAACGACTTCGGAATGGCCCGAATTCCTGGGGAATGGAACTTCCCAACACCCTAGGGTTCTCATAAAAGTTTCGCACGAAATTGTGCTGTCTTGATATTTTAAATTACACTGCAAAGTTACAAGGTTGCGCGTATCAGTTAACCCCTTTCTAGTCTTTGAAAAAATCTGAAATTTTAACCTGATACAGATCTTTTGAAAATAACTAGGGTCTCTGTTTTGTATTTTGGCAAAATCTAGCTCTAGCTATTTTTTATAAATTCGTAAAAAAACTGTCTAATTAAGTTTTCACCTTTAGCGACAATTACGCCCCGCAATCAGCTGCAAAACAACATTTCAGGCGTTTTACTTACATTTCTGGACTTAAAAGTCCGTTGGAAAATTTTTTCGGGAAAATTACCAAAATACCCCTCTCGGGGTGGCAAATTACCAAAATACCCCCTGGCTTCAGAAAATATCAAAAGTGCTTTAAAATGCTATTTTAAGCTTCCTGAGTTCATTCTTGATCTAAAAAGTATTTTACGGATTTTTCGCCTAAAAATCCCGAACCGGTGTCCGGATCGAGCGCTTAAAAGCCCGTTCGGCCAAAAAATTAGCTAACGGCTTCGGAATGGCCCGAATTCCTGGGGAATGGAACTTCCCAACACCCTAGGGTTCTCATAAAAGTTTTGCGCGAAATCGCGCTGGCTTGATATTTTAAATTACACTGCAAAGTTTTGGAATTTTTCGAAAATCTGACGAAATCGCTATTTTGGAATTTTTGAATGTTTAATACCCCGATTTGTCAAAACGTAATTTTGACGCCCTTTGACGCCCTAAACACGAATTTTAGACTATTGTAAGAACAACTTAAGCGTAACACAATTTAAACAATCAATTGGTAAGAACAAATTGAAAAATACTTACTTGTTTTAACTTGATATATTTCAAGAAAAATCCACCGATCTTCTAGCGGTTATCCACCGATCTTCTAGCGTAAATTTTTTTTGTTTGTATGTAGGTGAGATAGGGAGAATGAGGAGGGTGGAAGAAATGATTCGGGGAGGAGGGATTTTATAGAGAGAAAAGTGAGAGAGGAAGAGAAGAACCGTGAGTGAACAGCAGGGAGGGGGAGGGGGGAATGACACGTGGGGGTGGGGGGGTAGGGTGGTAATGACACGTGGGGGAAGAGGGGGTTCACGGGTGGGGGAAGGGGGGTTCACGGGTGGGGGAAAAGGACATAGGGTGGGGGCCACGGGGTGGGGGGCAAGGGGGTGGGGGGCAAGGGGGGTGACGGGTGGGGGGTGGGGTCACGGAAGGCAATAATGCCAACCGCATGTAGGAGTTGCGGTTGGGCATTATTGCCACCATTTTCTCACGAGTTTTTCATTTTCTCGTGATATTTTCATGAATTTATCATAGTATTTTCGTTTTTTTTTGTCCCTTTTCGTCCTTTTTTTGCCCACGTGGCCAACCGCTGGTAAGACCAGCGGTTCGGTGGAGAAATTTGTTATTTCTCCACCGGTGGGTGTGGATCGGTCCCCATATATATATATATATATATATATATATATATATATATATATATATATATATATATATATATATATATATATATATATATAT
>JAVXUP010003109.1:0-86346 GCA_033070095.1 Escallonia herrerae | reverse complement strand
GGAGTTATATAGGGATACGCCAGGGCTGACCCGATTGCTAGCAAGATGGAGCACGCAGTCGCATACGTTCGTGATCGAGTTCGGGGAGATCGGGCCGACGTTACTCGATGTGCTGATGCTGACAGGGCTGCCGATACACGGGGAGGTGGATGCACGAGTGACCCGGTTGAGTGGGGAGGAGCGGTTGTTGCAGACGCAGCTACTAGACATCCTGGCGGAGACGAAGAAGCACCGGAAGGGGACGTACGGTGGGTGGCTGCGCCAGTTCTATGGTACGCCGCAGGCGAGGACAGGCCAGAGGTTGGGCAATGCTGCCCAGTTCGTGATGGGGCCGTATCATGGCAACGATCGGTACGAGTTGGTGGCGTTTTTGGCTATGTTCTTGTCGAGGTAAATTTTCGTACTGTCATGTGATTATGCGTGAATATATCGTATGTCCTGCTTGCCATGTAGAATGTCAAACTGACATATGTTGCCGGTCGTTGCTTGCAGGTTTGTGTTCGAGGGGACACCTGAGGATGGCATTTCCCCGAGGGTGTTTCCCTTGGCCATTCGGATGGCGCAGGGAAGGCGGGTCGGCTTGGCTCCGGTGTATTTGGGCACGTTATACTCGCGGCTAGATCAGTTCGTGAATGACGTGAAGCGGTCATATGGTCGGTATCAGGTGGCGACATACGTGGACTGGATGTTCTTGCAGAGGTACCTGTACGAGTGCTTTCCAGGGTACCGGCCCGATGGATACCCACTCGCACATCCGTCACCGACGATGGGGACAGTGACCCGTCCAGGCAGGTCACGGCAGGTAGCGTTATGGTGCAGCGGGTCTCGGGCATTTGCTTGGGCAGGCATCAGGAGGCCGGGGTGTCCGTTGGCACAGATTCTAGACAAACGGGAGGAATGCGAGCGACGGCCCTATATGGAGATGCATGCGTCATATGGTACGCCGCCATGGCTGCACGTGCAGGAGGTGACGACAGATCTGAGCAGGAGAGGCGAGTTAGTGCCAGGACAGCTGGCGCTATTGGTTGTGTATTTTCCCGGCTGGCTCCCGGTGTTGACAGATGATGGCGGGAAGCCCGCCGAGTGCTGCTATTATGTGGCGAGGTATTGCCCGGACCGTCTGTCGTTGGCATTCGGGTATGACTTAGAGCCCCCATGCGGTTATGACAGCCCTTGGAGTGTGGCGACGGCTTTTGGGTATACACGATATGACAGAGCCCGCGAGTGGCCGGCACCGACGACAGAGTGGAGGCAGCCAGGGACAGAGGTGGCAGGGGCGGTGACAGCGGATTATGCGCATTGGTGGGAGCGGCTGCGAGGGAGTTGGGCCGGATGGCTGGCACAGCCGTCAGGCACACGTCGACAGGTAGATGTGTTCGCATGCGACCGAGCCCTGAGTCTGATATCGGCCACAGTCGCGAGGCAGTGCGGGATGCTGTCACTGGTGACCGGGAGTTCTGTTCCGAGCTCGGAGAGGGAGGCGGAGGAGGATGCCGGAGAGCTGGGGGACGCTGCCCCAGGGGAGGACCGCGGAGAGGAGCTTATTGCAGAGGTGCCGAGGGTGCCGGGGGCCGGCAAGGGCCCTTTATCGGCATTGCGAGTGGGGATGATGGAGACAGCGCGTCAGGCTAGTGCCGGTACATCAGCCCCACACATATCAGGGGCGAAGAGGCCGCGCGACGTATTAGAGGAGCTAGACTCTGAGGTTTGCTTCTGTCCTTTCTTTTTGTCGTATAAATATGGTTTGCATATTGATCATAATTTGTGAACTGACAGCGGTTTTGCCAGGGGGACGAGGAAGAGGCGGTCGCGGAGGGTAGCGAGGCCGAGACCGAGATCGAAGGCGAGGAGGCTATGGCAGCCGAGGCCGGCAGATCAGTTGACAGTGATGAGACTGAGGCCGTTGAGATATTGGCGGCCGGTGTGACGAGGAGGGTGAGTCCATTGCCTGCTACTGAGGAAACGGTGGGGGCACTATACGGCGGAGAGGGGAGCGATACAGTGATGTTTGATATTGACGAGGACTGGTGGACAGGCATGGAGACGCAGGTTGTGGGAGGTGATGGTGGTGATACGGCGGAGCCCGAGTCTGTTGTTGCTGCCCCGGTTCATGAGCATGAGACACCGGTTCAGGCTGTGGTGGCGCGACGGCACGACACATTGCCGGAGTCCGTGGTTGAGGTTGGCGCTACTCTACTGGCGATGCACTCAGCCACGATTGGTGCGCAGAGGGCGGGTGGAATGTCGGAGATTTCTGCAGCGGGCGGCAGTGGCGCGACAGCCGGAGAGATGAGTAGAGGGTCCTCGAGCGGTCAGGTGGATGTGGCGACTTGGGGGGGCCTCCAGCTACCAGCGGAGACGGTGCGCCGGTTAGAACTGGTGAAGGCAGCGTTCCCGCAGACATTCGAGAGGGTGGGGGTAGAGAACCCAGTACTACGGATGTGGGTGTCTGCCGGGTTTATGGAGTGGTTGCTGCCGTTCGCTAGTGTGCCGTCGACGGGTTGGACTGCAGAGTTCGTTGCTCGGTCGCTTTCAGAGTTCGCTCCGTTCACATCACTAGGCATGCAGCTGGACTGGCTAGCAGATTTCTTTAGGTCGAGGAGCGGCAGCCATGAGATGGATGAGAGGCGCGCAGTCGTGGTCATGCGGGAGATGTTGCTGGAGCGGCGCCGTACAGGGTTAGAGGCGAGCGGTCAGAGATTACCGCAGAGTTGGCCGGGATTGACATGCAGGTAGCAGAGATAGAGAGACAGCTCGTCGATTTGCAGAGGCAGTTGGCCGATCTACAGAGGCGGCGAGGTGAGGTGGATGGGCGAGAGTCAGAACGGTTGAGGCGACAGGCCGAGCTTGATGCTGGATGGTCAGAGGTACAAGCAGAGCGGGAGGCACTTCAGGCATTCAGCTCCCACCCAGTTGCATCACTGTTGTCTAGACTTTCATAGCTTGTATGTTACTTTGCTGTAGTTGTAGCGCTTAACGATGGCTAGTAAACGTTTGATGTATATGTATATATTTTCGATGATCTTGGCTTATTGCATGTTGTGTTCGGTTGCTCTCTTCTTTCTTCTCTTTTTTTTTTGATGTCTTGCTCATTTTGGTCACCTGTGAATGTTCTCCCATTCCCGCCCGTAGAAAGTGACTTAGGAAGCATAGGTTGAGAATGAGTGTTAGCTAGGCAGAAGCTGAGGTAACAGCATGACTTTGTATTGATAGGACGTGGGACAAAACACCATTACATGAGTAGCGTAGAACGCTATACAGATCAACAAAAATTACAAGTCTGTAAGCAATGTCGCATGTACAAAAATGCTATGAGAGCGCGTACTATGACGCGGGCGGATAGGGCTGGGGGAACATTGCCGTGACTAAACATAATACTTCTTCAGGTAGCGGCCGTTGATGGGGGCCGAGATCTGACCGTCGTCGTGGTTGAGCAGGAGGTATGAGCCATTAGTGCGGGCTTCGTGCACCGTGAAAGGGCCCTCCCAGTTTGGCGTGAATTTAGGAGCTGACATGTTGGCCCGTACATGCTTGGCGGCTTGAAGAACAAGGTCACCCTCGATAAATGAACGTGGCTTGACGGTCTTCCCATAAGCTTTCGTGAGCTGCTCATGATACTTCTTCATGCGGCGCAGGGCCGTGGCTCGTCGTTCGTCGAGGCCGTCAAGTGCCGCCAGCCGGGCTGCTTCATCTCCGAGACCGCTGCTTAGAGAAAGTCGAGCCGATGGTTCTGCGATCTCGGCAGGTACCACGCACTCGTCCCCGTAGACGAGAGAGAAGGGCGTGGCCTTTGTCGCTGTGTGCAGGGATGTTCTGTAGGCCCAGAGTGCCAGATTCAGTTGTTCGGACCATGACCGGTCGGCGTCATGCACCATTCGCGATAATACTCGAAGCAAAGTCTTGTTGGAAGCTTCAGCTTGACCATTACCTTGCGGGTAATAGGGAGTTGATGTAGCATGGCTGATGTTGTACCCTTCCATGAGAGCTCGAACCTCTCGGTTAATGAATGGCGTGCCATTGTCAGATATAATACATCGAGGGATGCCGAAACGACAGATGACGTCACGTAAGAAGTTAGAAACGGCACCTCCCGTGGCTCTCCGCAGAGGTACGGCTTCGACCCACTTCGTGAAGCGTTCAGTAGCAACCATGATCCAGGAATGGCGTCTGGATGGCGGGTGGATGGGGCCGATGAGGTCGAGGGCCCAAGAATGAAATGGCCACGGGGCTGAGATCATGCGCAAGTCGGATGCTGGCGTGTGTATCCTGTCGGCGTGCCGCTGGCAGGGTTGGCAGCGTCGGACATGAGAGATGGAGTCGGATTCCATAGTCGGCCAATAATACCCCAATCTTAGTAATTCTGCATACAGCTTCTGGGAGCCTTGATGTTCACCACAATCACCATTGTGTACTTCGTTAATGACCTTGACCACTTGGGCACCCTGCAAGCATCGCAGGGTGCGTCCCGAAAATCCCTTGCGAAACAACTCGCCTTCCGTCACAAAATACTTGACTGCCTTGCGCTTGATGGATCGTGCTGAGCCGCGGTCAGGTGGTAGAATCCCGTGGGATAAATACTGGATGAAAGGCTGGCGCCAGTCACCTTCGATGTCAATGACAAGAGCTTCTGCACCGTCAGGTGCATACAAGCACTCGGGACAGTCTTTTTGTATATCCGAGGCGTCCTTGGCCATGGATGGCCAATATAGGCCCATACGCTGGAGGCGACGATATAGAGGGGGACCGTCGAGGCCACAACACTTCTGGTGGCCGAGCTGTAATTTGTGCTTTGCCTCTTCCGGTGCCAAACATCTGGCTAGAGTGCCTCCGGGACACCGCATGTATAAGACATCTCCCATCATTGAAAAGTCTGTAAGGGTGGAGGCATGAGCAAGAGATGGCGCTTTAAGTTTGTCGATAATCGGTTGCCTCCAATCGTCCGCAGTAACGTCCCTCGGGACTAGGTTCAGTGCTGTGCATGGTTCCATTCTCTTGACGATGGTTAGCATCCGTTGTTCACCATCGACTTCTATCTTTGACGCGATCGTGGCCAAGCTGTCCGCATGTCTGTTGTGGCACCTATTGTGATGTTCATACTGGACATGGCCGAGTCTTCCTTCCAAGTGTTGCACCAAGGCACGATAAGGTGCCAAGGCTGGTTCTTTGACCGCGAACTCTCCGTCCGCCTGCTTCATGACCAAATTTGAGTCTCCTTTCACACACAGCGCCTTAGCCCCCATACTGACGGCGATCATGAGGCCAATGACAAGTGCCTCGTATTCAGCTTCGTTGTTAGACACCGGGAATGCAAGTTTGAAAGATAGTGAAGTGGTAACACCGTCTGGGGCCCGGAGGACTATGCCGGCACCCCCTTGCCGGAGGGGCGTGCCATTGGGACCTTTGCTAGTGGCAGAGCCGTCGAATTCAAGCGTCCACAGTTCATCGATGTCGGTGATCAGGGCTGTCTCCTCCCCAGGCAGTTGATCCGATATCGGTTCACATTGTTGGCGTGGGAAGAAGGCCAGGAGGTCTGCAAGTGCTTGGCTCCGCAGAGCTGTAGGATTCTTGATAGATAAACCGAATTCGGCCAATAGCAACAACCACCGGGTGAGTCGACCAGACAGGGCGGGACGCGTAAGCATGTAACGGAGTGGGTCAGCCTTGGTGACGAGTGTGATCTGGTGCGCCAGAAAGTAATGTCTGAATTTCTGTGAGGCGTACACCAAGGCTAGACAGTGTTTCTCGAGCTCGGAGTAGTTGGCTTCGGGCCCCCTGATCACTCTACTGAGGTAATAAACAGGACGCTCGACACCTTCGACTTCTTGGGCAAGCAAAGCCCCGATGGATCTGGGTGTGGAAGTCAGGTAGAGTAGGAGTGGGATGCCCCGTTGTGGTACGACCATGGTTTGCGGTGACATGAGGACCGCCTTAATCCGTTCAAATGCTTGCCGTTGGGGCGCACCCCAATTCCATGGTGCGCTTTTACGCGTCAAGTGTTGAAATGGCGTAATGAGCTCGGCCAGCGCGGGTATGAAGCGTCGGAGGTAAGAGACCTTGCCGAGGAAGCTCTTCAGTTGCTTTGTGTTCTTGGGGGAGGGCATTTCTTGGATGGAGGCCGCTTTCGAGGGGTCAACGTCGATGCCCTGTCGACTGACCAAGAAGCCGAGGAACTTGCCGGAGGAGACGCCGAAGGCACATTTCAATGGATTCATCCGCATGTTATACTGGCGGCAACGATCAAAGACCGCTTGAAGGTCGGTGAGGTGATCACTTTCCTTCCTGGATTTGATAATAAGATCGTCGACGTAGTCTTCCACAGTACGGTGTATCATGTCATGGAAGATTGCTGTCATAGCCCTTTGATACGTAGCACCCGCATTCTTGAGGCCGAAAGGCATAACTTTCCAACAAAAATTACCCATAGGAGTGCGGAAGGCTGTCTTGGCGCTGTCGTCGGGGTTCATGCGAATCTGATTATAACCTGCGAACCCATCCATGAAAGATAAAGTTTCATATCCGGCGGCGGCCTCCGTAAGCATGTCGATATTGGGTAGTGGAAACTCGTCCTTGGGGCATGCCTTATTCAAGTCCCGAAAGTCAATACAGACGCGGACTTGGCCATTTTTCTTTTGTACAGGGACGACATTAGCCAGCCAAATAGGGTGAGTGATAGGTTCGATGAAGCCTGCCTGCAGAAGGCGTTCAATCTCTTGCTTGATTTTCAATTCGAGCTCGGGGCGGAATGTCCGCGGGTGTTGTCGGATAGGGACGGATCCGGTAGCAATGTTGAGATGGTGTGTGACTAAGGCAGGATCCAGTCCGGGCATCTCATTGTAGCTCCATGCCAAGACATCACGATACTCGTGCAGGAGGGAAACCAATTCCTCTCTTCGGCCGGGGGCGAGTTTTGTGCCAATGTAGGTGTGCCGCGGTTCTTCGCCCGGGTCGGCCAGGTTGATTTCTTCAATATCTTCAGCCTGTGGTCGAGGGCCGTCCTCATAGCAAGGTGGTGCCGCGCCGGGGGTGAGGTCAGGATCTGGCTGGCAATGCTCGGCCGTGCAGCACCATTCAGTCTCTCCAAGGGGGTCGGGGTCGAGGGGGTCTAATGAGGGACCGCCTGGAGCCCCTGCATACCGTCATAATTGATAGATGATTTTGCCGTCCTTGACGATACGTTGAAAGGCCGGCTCAGCCTTTTGCTTCTTGGACTTGGGGGAAGAAGGGGGGGAATTGGTCGTGGCAGCAGGCCAAAGCGGTGGGGTTGATCCATTATTCTTGTTACTTCTCTCGGTTTTGGCCTTGAGAAGCTTGTCCCCGCACAGCTCATCCCAGGTTGGCAGCCTGGTAGAATGTACATGAGTAGCATTCTCACCATCCTCGGCGAAATTAGTGAAGAAGGAGGCCTCGGCGAAATAAGACTTGGCGCATTCAAAGGGGGCTTTGGTTGCAGGGATTGTCATTGCTACCTCATGCCCCGTAGAACCGGCTACCAGCTTCACACACTGGTGGTATGTTGAGGGAACGGCCTTGTTAACATGGATCCATGGTCGCCCGAGCAGGAGGTGAAAGGCAGACTCGCTGTCTATTACGTGAAAAGTAGTGTCGCGACGGACAGTTCCGACCATGAGGTCGACAGTGATATGGCCGAGGGTCGACTGAGGACCCTGTCCAAAGCCGGTAATCTTGACGGGGTCACGGATGATTTTCCTTGGGGAATGTCGGCCTGTTGCAGGGTGATGAGAGGTATGATGTTGATCGAGGCGCCGCAATCAACCAAGGCACGACGGAAGCCCGTGCCATTAACAGTACACTCTAAAAACAGCGGCCGATTGTGATGCTCGACCGGCGGTGAGTCTTCATCCGAGAAGACTAAGGCCGTGGAGGGGATGTGACGTAATTCAGCCTGGACGGCGAAGCATTCGGGACCGAGGCCGGTGGTGACCTCGAGCAGGCAATTGGAAAGATAAGTCCGGGCGGCGGGTGAAAACCCCATTTCATCAAAAAAAACTTTTGATCTTCGTCATCTGTCGAAAGGAAGACATCGACTGCTTAGCTGGAGGAGGCACGAGGGTCAGTGTGGGCTCTGCCGGGGCTTCGTGGATTACAGGCTCGACATGGTCAGTGACAGCCATAAGGGCCTGGTGCTCCCTATTGTTGCGATGCGGTGGGTAGGGATCTTTGCGCACATCGTTGTTCTTCCGTAGCTGTAGGTCGCCCGACGCTACCTTCCTTGCAAAGATGGTTCGCAGTGCATTACAATTTTTGAGCGGATGGCCAAGGGCTCGATGGAAAGGACAGTAGGTGGGCCTGGCCTTTTCTTCGTCTGTGATGTTGGTCCGCATTGGTGGCAGTTGGAAATTTTTGTCATGCGCCACCCATTCCGCCAAGAGTTCCTTCACTGTATTCAGATCACAGGGATAGTCAGGTGCAGGCCTTTGTTGCCTTCGCTTGTCGGAGCCTTGGTCCCCATCTGGAAGCTGACGCTTGAAGCCTGCATAGTTGTTGCTGTTGTTGCTACGCTGAGTGATAGGTGTATCTGCTGAGGCCAACAGCGTACTTTGCGGTCGAGGCTTCCATGACTTGACAGGACCAACTGTCTCGTAAGTTCGTCGGGCTGGCTCCTTGAGGTGTCCCCATGACCTTAACTGTAGGTTCTCGATATGCACTCGGTAGACGTCAATCATATTTTTGATGCATATGGGAACCAACGTTTCGTCTTTGCTGAAATCTGTGCACTCAAGGCACTTGAGATGAAAACGATGCACATATTTATTCAAGTCTTCTCCCTGGTTCTGGCAAATGCCAGCAATATCAACGATAGTCACGCGCTCGGTCTCGTAATGAAACTTGTCTAAGAACAGCTGGACCATGTCGTTCCAGGTGTGGACGGTCCCTGCGGGGATCTGGTGATACCAAGTGTAAGCCAAGCCTGTAAGGGATTTGTGGAATTCTCTCAACTTTAAGCTGCCTCCTGTACCATACTGCTCCAAGGAGCCTGCGAACCTTGTTAGATGTTCACGGGCGTTTCCCTCACGTCCGTTGAAGAGCACAAAGTTTGGTTGCTTGTACTTGAGGGGGTAGGGTGCGATGGCGATATCATTGGCGTACGGGGCGTGTCCGGTCAGACGGGTTGAGGAGTCCGATTCGGAATTCCTCGACAGGCGACGGACAAGGGCTTCCAAATCTGACTGAGTGACATAGTTGGAGGATGGTGCCTCATTGCCGGTCAAGGGGTGATGACCGCCTGGTGTGTCGCGAGCCCCCGAGCCCCCAGATGGTACGGCTTGATGAACGGGGACATGGGAGGGTTGGTATAGTACAGGTGCTGGCAAGGGCAGCTGTGCAGGGGCGAGTGTGGGTTGGCGAGACATGTCTATCACTTGGCCGGGGGTTTGGTGTTGCTCAATTGGATACGGATTAGGTTCCATCTCGATGGAGTCATGCGTTTCGGAGGAGCTTCTTGCCGGCATCGGATGAGATGGTGTGACAGCGGGGAGAATCTGCTGCAAGACTGGCCCGAGATCCGTGTGTAGCTTGCGGGGCGGCACTGCAGAAGGAGATGTGTCGGCTATCGGTGGCGAGGGTGTTGCGAGCCCTACTGCCAAGGGTCTGGATATCCAAGGCGGCGGTAGTCGCGACACTGGGGCCGGGGCGACGTCAAAAGCTGGCCCCGGTCCTGAAGGCTGGATTGATGGAGCGGCCTGCTGCGAGGCCAGGGCTTGTATGGATTTTTGCATCTCCATAATGGCGGCTAGTAGAGTGGTCTGTGAATCTTGCAGAGTGGTGATGGTTGGAGTGAGTTGCTGGATGGCTGCATTTACGAGCACTTGCACGTCGGGGGTAGTGGTTGGCAGCTGGTCTTGGAGCCGCGTGGCGCTAGTCTCTTCCTGATCACGAGGTGGTGTTCTTGCATGGCGGGGTTGGGTCCTTGGCTGGTTGCCCTGGTAGCTCTCCGTTGCACAGGCATGATGCCTAAGTCCGGAAGATGTGCAAACCGCAATACGATGCTCACCTCCCCAGCGGAGTCGCCAAAATGATGATGCTGAAAATGGTTCGATGCTACGTGGAGGTGCCACAAAGGATGCGGTCTGAGTCAGCTTCCAGGTAGGCAACGCGGGAGACAGCAAGGACGGCGTAAGGGCCGAGGGCAAGGCTCCCCAGACAGGTCGTGAGGGCTGGCAGCGCTGCGCAGGCAGGGTGACGATGAACAGGACCGACAGTCTACAGTCCGTGACAAGGTTGCAGCGTCAAGGGTCCGGAGACGGGAGTCCAAGTGTGTTTCTCTCACTAGAATTCCAGAGAGAATGTCGTTTTAGAGAGAGAAAGTGAAAAGTCCAAATGAGAAAAAGATCCTTGAAAAAGCTCCAAAGTCCACTATTTATAGGCAAAAATGTGCATGTGTCATAAGTTGACATGTGTCACCCCCTGGGAACGACACGTCGCCAGGGGGCCAAAGCACTGATCCTCCGTTGGACTGCCGGTCCCTAAGTTCGTGCTGCCCTGCCCTTGCGACATCTCTCTGCCTGTCTGAGGAGACTGATCATGCCGCGGTAGCATGGTCAGAGTAGCCCGTTGCCCCAGCCTCCAGTCCAAGCCCTTACTGAATCCCACAGGCCTGGCAGCGGTGGGGAAGACCCGACGCCCAGCTGCCAGGTGGACTAGGCAAGATGCCCTTCCGAAGACCTGCTCCCATCTCGGAGTGACCCGGGGGTCATAGTCCTTAGGGGTGCCGACGCGAGCCCCCAGTGCCAGAGCACGTAGGCCAGTCACGCAGGCACCCTGGCGGAGATAGTGTCCTGGAGGAGTAGCCTATCCCGTAAGCATATAACATGATTGCAGCGCATGGGGCGCGGTTGAGTGCGGGCGACGAGGGTCGCAGAGTGATCTCCGAGCGACAAGGGTCGTTGCGTGGATGGCGCGCGACCGTGAGCGACGGTTGTCATGGCGACAGAGCGGCCACAAGTGACGGTCATCGAGACTACGAGCGACGGTCATCGCGACGAAGGAGCACGGCCGAGAGCGACGGTCGTCGCGACTATGGCGGAGCGCGGCCGCGAGCGACGGTCGTCGCGACTATGGTGGAGCGCGGCCGCGAGCGCCGGTCGTCGTGACAATGGAGCACGATCAAAGGTGACGGCGTCGGTATTCAAGGCAGGTGGCCGACCCCTAAGGGAGGCCGACCCCTTGGGGTGGCCGACCCCCAAGGGTGGCCGACCCCCAAGGGAGGCCGACCCCTTGGGGTGGCCGACCCCTAAGGTGGAAGGCACGCCGAGGTCGCTTCACGAATGGTTCACGTGACTTGAGCATGCGTTGCTTTGACCGGCTCTCGAGCGTTGAAAAGTTGACCGCTGACTGGGTGATGTGTCGTGCAAAGTGGGTCCCTTAGCGGGTCTTGGGGTGCGACCAGAATAGGGTATGAACACATAGTTACATGGGAAGGAAGACATATATCATGATACTGGATTAACAAATCCATGTTCAGGCGATGAAAAGAAACAAGTTGCTCGATTGCAATGGAGCCTCAAAAGGAGAATGTCGGAAAACCGATAAGGTTCGAGTATAAAAGTTCTAGCCAAATCGGCCCCCTTCTAGAAAGGATGACGAAAAAATTCATGCGCGGTTATCTCCTCCTTGTCGGTTGTGATTCTTCATTGAAAACTTAGAAGGATAAAGTACACTCTCTATAGTTGAGTAGAGTTTGTACTATAATACACTCGATATCCGTCTCTTTTTAATAGTTACATTACATGGCACTCCTTCACAAGTTTTTTGGCGTATCACATACCTTTCTGTCATCTACATCCCCTAATAGCATTAAAATAGTTTGAGAACCCAAAAAAAAAACCCTACTAAGACCTCCTTCGCAATTCAAGCAAACCCTGATATTAACACCACCACCAAGACTTCCACACCATTCAATCCTGCACTGCCACCAAGACTTCCACACCAGTACCAATCACTACCAACATCAGCCATGTCTTATGCCGCACCACGAGTTTCCACGTGTTCATACACAAATGTGTGCAGACAGACACCAACACTCTTTTCAGGGTGGGTTGGTGGTGAATCTTGTGTGGTGGTAGTAAATTTGGTTGTTATGACGGGTGGGTTCGTGTTGGTCAGAGGGATCATTGGTAATGGAATTGGTTAATGTAAATTTTGAAAAGAAAGAGTAGCGAGTGTACTAAGACATATTCTCGAGTATAATTTACTAATTTAAAATCATAATTATGTTTTACGACGATATATAGCTGGGCCGCGTGGTCTAGGCCTATTACATAACCAACAATTGTATTGCAAGCCAGTATCTGAAAAACATGCACCCTAGTCTTTCTCGTTTGTACATGGACTAGTCGAGTCTTGCATCTTGAGAGCGGATTATTGTATATGGTTCCTTAAACAAATTACAATAATCTAAATGTTGGGATCATGCTGGCCGAAAATCTGAAATGACAAAAATCTGTAAACTTGTGTACCAAAATTATTGGCATGCTAACAGGAAAATTTCGGAGTAAATCCGACACAAGACTACGGTCTAAAGACGCAAAGCATTTTTTGGCCAAAGTTTGCCGCTCCACACGTGACGAGTCCTATTTTAACCGAAGACGTCAAACGATAACAAGCTAGTAAAGTCCCATCAATTCTGGTGCCTGCTTCCTTCCGGGGAGGAAACTTTCAAATTACTTGCACCGTCCACCTTTCCGACCTTTATCTTGCTTCTTGCCACTGATGGCGAAAAGTGGATGACCTTAAAAATGTCAAAAGTGAACAACCAACGTGTTGATTTCCTGCATATGCAACTCAGCTAAGATCTCTCCTTCGTGGGGTGGTTGTGTGGCCTCTACGTTATGTCCGTCTAATGCTGGTGGTGTGGTGTCTTGTTGTCATATTGAGTGCGTTTTGGTGCTTCTTCATGCATATGTGACGCTTGCCACTTTTGCCATTTTCCCTTCCCATAATATGATGGAAAAAATTTGATGCTACCCGATTGAAAGAATCTTCCTCCAACTTCCTATACAGTAACAATCAATCGTCTCTAAATATTTTTAATGACTTTTATATAGTGACGCTAAAAAAGTTCTGCTAATAATTGTCGCTGAAAGTGTTAGAAGAAAAGTCACTAAAAATATTTAGCGACTATTGATTGTCATTATACACGGAGTTAGAGGAAGATTCCTACAACCCGGGTATGAGTCAAAATTTGTTCTAATATGATTGGTAACCCACCAAAAATATAAAAAAAAATAAAAAAACCTCAGCTATTATTGGTCCTCGCTTTGCATACATAAGTTGAAAGCAAAGTTAGTAGAAATCATATATGGAAACATGAGCCCAATTTTTTATCTAACCTCTTGTATTGTGATGTTAGTGAGATAGTTATTCTATGACGTGTGACTTAAAGAATACGTTGAATAATTAAAATAAAATCCTTATTTTTTAAAAAAAGATTAAAAAAAAAAATGTTAGCAGCTGCCAACCTTATTCTGTAGCTTTGCTAGATCGGTGAGAAGGCCTACATTCTAGAAGTCGGTACCGTGAATGTCATATGACATCTTTGTTGTCAGTTTTGGTTATCGAGGATACGACACACCTTCTACGTAAGCATGGTACATTCAAAAAACTAATTTCCCCGATCCAAAGTATGAAATTCAAAACATCAAAACAAGAAGCAAATCTCTCACTCCTTGCGGTACAAGGAAGGGCAGCTGAGGGGTCATAGACTCATTAGTCATTGGAGTTAAGCGTGGATAATATTTGAACGCGGGTAACATAATAAATGGCTAAGGGCTGATCTTTGGTTTGTGTAATATCCCAAAATCTTCTTTTCTTGTGTTAAGTTAAGTTATAAAATTAAAAAAATTGATAAACAGTACTTTTAGTCGATGAATAGTACTTTTAGTCGACTAAAATGTACTTTTTAGTCGAATTTAAACCTTTTAGTCGAATTAAAACTTTTTAGTAGAATTTAAACTCTTTTAGTCGATTGAATAATACCTTTTTAGTCGAAATTGAAGTTTTTAGTCGAATTTAAAATTTTTAGTCGAATTAAAACCCTTTTAGTCGACTGAATAATATCTTTTTAGTCGAATTTAAAGTTTTTAGTCGAATTAAAATCTTTTAGTCGAATTAAAACTTTTTAGGCGAATTTAGAGTGTTTTTAGTCGAATTTAAACATTTTAGTCGACTAAAACTTATGGTTTGCTTCGAATGAATAATGTAATTTTACCTTCATATAAATAATTTCTTATTTCCTTTTTAGCCCTCTTATTCTCGATTTCTTGCTCCTTTGCGGCAGAAAGAGAAAGAATATGAGGCTTGAAAATCTCATTGGCACTAGAATGGTGCTTTAAGTTTTTCTTTTGTTCAAAAACTTGTTTGAGGTAAGGGTTTATACGATTTTTACTGTGGAAAGGTATCTTCAAAAATTCAAAGGCTTATACTTTCGTCACTTTTGATTCACCTATGCTCGTTTGTAATTGATTGCTCCACTTTTGCCTTCTTTGAGATCATTGTTTACCCCTTCTCATTTGTGCCTTAATGATGCTCAACTTTGAATTTGTATGTTTGTGACCGTCAATTTAAGATTGACATTGACTATATTGAACAACTCTCAAATTGAGAGGGTCCTATGGACACATATTTGTTATACTAGAGAGTCGAAGCCTCCTAGTATGCTCTGGAGCACGCGTTTGATATTTGTATGTTTGGTTCGACATTTTGGTCTTATGACCACCATAGTCATCATATGTTTGTAGCATACCCTACATATTATTGAGATGTGTTTTGGGTAAATTGCTAAATCTTTGATACTTCGATATTTGATAGTGAGACATGATTGATCCGTTTCATATCTCATATTGTTACTAGATTATAACATTATTGTTTAACATCTTATCATTATTTACCCTACTGGGCTATTTGAGCTCACCCCTTTGTCTCTTTACCTTGCCTTTGCCACAGGTGAAGGAAGTGACTCTTGATTTTCATGGCAGCTTAGAGCTATGAGATTTTGCTTTTTGATTTTATAAACTTTTTAGTTTATTTCCTTTGGGAACTTTACCCGGTTGGGGTAATTTGATGGAATGGTTCTGTATATCTATTTGTCCGCTGCGATTAGAAATCTTTTGTAAGGGCATATTTTTGGGAATGCGTTGTAATAGACTTTTATTAGATATGGTAATACTTTACGGTTGGAGGCTTTTAGTGCTCTGTTTTTGCCGTTATCGTTTGTATGGTAATAGAATATCTTGAGGTTTACTTTGAAGTCACGGCCTCCCGGTTTGGGGGCGTAACAGTTTGCAATATTCATCACAAATGAGGTTAATGGGATAGATACGATGCCACCAAACCAACCAACCAACCACGGCAGCTACAATTAATTAATGAACCTAATTAGAAGGCGCACAGGAACAGGAATTGAACCTTTAAAGAAGTTGGCAAGCTCTTAGAAGGCCCCATTGATTTAATTCTAATTAGGTATAGAGTTTTGGTCAAGCATCAAAGTCCAACTAAGAACTAATTAATGCGATTCAATTTTGATTAGCAGCTCTTGATCGATCTCCTCCCTAGCTTGATACTTTCTTTTGCATCAAATGCACCATTCTACTTTATTTACAATCCTAAAATTTACTCTAGCTATCACATATGTGTAGAGCTTTTGAATCTATATATCAAACTACAATCTGAACCACAGAGCATTCCCCTTTTGACCATTCATCGTAGCAGTTATCTTTTGCATTTTTCTTATTACCTGACTTCTACTTCCTCATTGGACATGCTAAAAGAGGTTTATATCGTGTTGTATTCAAGTTATGCCCATTGTAGATAGCGCTGGACAAGTAAAGTTGAACATATACAGCTCACAAATCATATTATTGTAGCCATAAGAAAATTGATATTGTTGTTACCAACCACCCTCATTATCTCAGCAAGACAAGTGTTCTAGTACCCCAAGTCATAACTAATAAAAATGTTCAATAATTTGGGACTAAGACTGGACAAATGCACTCACAATTGCAAGTAGAAAAAGCGGACTTGGACTCTCTTGAACTTATCATAGTGACATGATCAGGTCATCCCTCGAGCTGGCCTCGGACTGTTGAGCAACACCAAGTAGAACCACTCCTTCACTGGACACACCTTCCTCAATAACTCAAAAAGTCCACGTCCGTCGTAGCCATAGCGCAAGAAACACCAACACTACAACCTGGCAAGCTGCTGACGTTGTTGAAACCAACCCTATGGTTTTGGCACACCAAATCCCGCACGGCCAAGTGCCAACTAAGAAGTCCGAACCTACGCGGCCAAATTAAACATGTCCACACCCCCTCGATCTCCAACCTCGTACATAAAGCAGCTTTCAAGCTCATCACTCTCACTAAATCTTCATCCCGGTACTGAATCTTAATTATGGCTTGTGCGTACCATGTCACCCTCTTCATTTCACTACTCATTACCACCTCCACTTTGCTGAGTAGCCCATGTTCGGCCTCAACCAGCCCTAGGAAACTTGCTCTTGTTATACAACCACCCCTTGTACTGAAATACCACAACGGCAAACTTCTTAAAGGCAACATCACAGTCAGCCTCATTTGGTACGGCAAGTTCTCGCCAACCCAGCGCTCCATTATCGTCGACTTCCTCCAATCCCTCAACTCCCCCACTACTCCACCACCCTCGGCCGCTTCCTGGTGGCAAACCACCAGCATCTACCAAACCGGCCCATCCACCCTCGTCGTGGCCAACCAAGTTCTCACCAAGATTACTCCCTAGGAAAATCTCTCGCCACCCCGCAAATTATCTCCTTGGCTTCCGGCACCAACAAACTCAGCTCGGTCAACGTTGTGCTGACGTGGCAGTCGAGGGATTCTGTATGAGCAGGTGCGGGACCCATGGGTCTGTTCGGGGCAAGCTTGCTTACGTGTGGGTGGGTAACTCGACAAGTTAGTGTCCGGGTCAGTGCGCTTGGCCCTTCCACCAGCCGCCGTACGGGCCGCAGACGGCTCCATGGGTTGCGCCTAACGGCGACGTCGTGGTTGACGGGATGGTTATCAACTTGGCGGCGGTTTTGGCAGGGACGGTGACGAACCCGTTTGAAGGCGGTTATTTTCAGGGGCCGGCGACAGCGCCGCTGGAGGCGGTAACGGCGTGTACGGGTATATCCGGTTCAGGTTCTTACCCGGGTTACGCCGGAGCGGTTTTGATGGATAGATCCACGGGTGGGAGCTATAATGCGAACGGAGTTCGTGGGCGGAAGTTCTTGCTGCCGGCTATGTGGGACCCCAAGTCTTCCACGTGCAAGACTCTAGTGTGAAATTGTTTCGTGAACACAAAATCAAAGAAATACCGTACGGGATAAATATTTGATTAATTTTTTCAATGTATATGGAAGGAATAATTTTCCTTTGGGTTGTTTTGGTTATTTCAATCACAATATTTCTGGGAAAATTTATAAAAAGAAAATTCCAACAAGCGAGAAATTATTTTGGTGGGAAAAAATAAAATGATAATTCATGTGAGTTAAATTATCTCCAATAATAACCATTATTACAACTTTTGGTGGCTTTTATGTATCGCTAAATATATATACATTTTTTTATGTACAGCTACATGTTTAGTCACCAATACATATTTAAAGAACTATGTTGTTGCATCAATCCACATACCAAAAAAAAAAAAGAACATGATTAAAAGAAGAAAAATCTACAAAAAAAAAAACTTAAGCCCACACTGGTACGTATTTGGTTCGTTTCCACTTTTTATTTTTTTTAAGACGTGTTAACATTGAAATTCTCAAGGATAATCCCAAACAGCATACAACCCAAACTTTGAAGAAGGCCATCCAGCTTATAGAAAGGGGCTAAAAATCAAGTGAGAAAATGGTTTACAAGTTGCTAAAGAAAATGCTAGAGAACCCATCTATGGCCAAAATTACACGTAGAAGAATGCGATGGAAAACGAAAACCGAAAAAAAAATTAAAATCGGATGTTCGAAGTAATTCGCAGATGTAGTGTTTTTAGGTTGAGTTTGGCTGATATATTTTTGCATTGGTTTCTATAAGATAAAAAACAAGAAACTATTATGTTAAAATTGAAAATTAGCGTAGCAAACTTATCAAAATTTGAGCAGACTGAGGCGTGTGTGCACTGTCCTTAAGAGTAGTTCGCCCCCTCGGAGATTATATCTCGGTGCTCAAGGTCTCAGACGGCTACCCTTCAGGATTCAACAGTCTCTTCTTCGTTAACAAGCATTCGAATAGCGAGCCTAACAGGAACAGCCTTTTGCTTGCTTTTTATCACCGAAACTACAAGAGAACAAGAACGTGTATAGAGAGAAAAAGGAGAGTGCTTTGATTGCTTTCTGTATGTCTTAAATGAGAGAAGAGTTGGTCCTTTTATAGTAAGAAAACAGGCAGCGTAAAATAGGAAACGACAAAAGTCAGTTGTGTAAATAAGACAAATACGGTAAATATGGTAATTAGCAAAAGTCTATTGCTTAAATAAGGTAAATGACTTTGTAACGGCTAATTAATTTGGACAAACAAGGAGTTAATTCCGAGATGTGTTTCAAGACATAAAACGGTTACTTGATTTAGACAAACAAAGAATCAATTTAGGATTTGTCTGCTTTGGTCAACGAATCCTAAAGAAGATTTAAATAATTTTTTTTTGCTTTGAAATACCTTGTAATTTGTTTACCAAATATAACAATTCCCCACATATTTCAAAGGCAAAAATACAGAGGACCGGAGTGGTGATAAAAGCATAAGAGCAAGCAATGTGTAAGCACTGTTGTCTTTTGGACTATGAACCAATGCATAGGATCGATAATACTTGATCCACAGGAACTTGTTGAAATTTAAAATTTCTATGAACCTCCTTCCTGGTTATGGACTAGGAGTACATATCACCCATACTACAAACTCTGAGCAAAGCTGTTCATCGCAGTTTGGCACGTTTTGGCCATGCGCCATACCTGGATTTCATGAGTGCTCTAGAGAACATGCCTAAGTTCTCATAGAGGCAGCCCCACCTCCGCACTCATATAGGTGAATCCATCAAGTGTGTATTGCAATCAAACACACCACCCAACTTGGGCTATGGATTTTCTTAAGAGTTAATGCTCAACCTCTAACGTTGCAGTTATACAATATCCTACATCATAGGAATGGACTCTCACAATATAATTTGGATAGTGTCTCAACTGATCAACCAGTGGCTTGTTATTACCCATATGAACCTAATTCATGGGATCACCATTGACATAGGTTGGGTTCCCACCACTGTTGACCTCTGTTCTAGGCATAAGTCTCATTCCCCTCGATGTATTTCTCACTAACTTCATGCTTAGTGGTTTTGTCAGAGGATCGGCCAAGTTCAACTCAAACTTCACAAAATTGAGGGATATAACCCCATCATTCAGCAGCTGCCGCACAATGTTATGTCTTTGGCGAATGTGCCTACTCTTACCATTATAAGCTTTGTTCTTAGCACGGGCTATTGCAGCCTGGCTATCACACAACATCGACGCAGGTAGAATTGGTCGCATCCAAAAAGGGATGTCTGCAAGTAGGTTTCTAAGCCACTCTGCTTCAGTACCTGCCTTTTCTAAAGCAATAAACTCGGATTCCATCGTAGACCGAGCTGTGCAAGTCTGCTTAGAAGATTTTCAAGAGACTGCTCCTCCTCCAAGAGTAAAAATATACCCACTTGTGGATTTTGTCTCATCTACATCAGAGATCCAGTTAGCATCACAATATACTTCTAATAATGTAGGAAATCCATGAAAGTATAGAGAATAGTTTATGGTGCCTTTCAAATATTTAAGCACTCTACATAAAGCAGTCCAATGATCCTTACCAGGATTGTGAGTGTATCTACTATGTCTGTTTACAGCATATGCTATGTCAGGTCTAGTACTATTCATCAAGTACATGAGACTACCAATAATTAGAGCATATTTAGGCTGAGATATATCACTATCTTTATTCTTTTTCAACTGAATACTAGAATCATATAGAGTGCTAATAAGGGTACAATCAAAATGACCAAATTTTCTTAACACTTTCTCCACAAAATGTTCTTGAGAAATATTATAGCCATTACTCATTCTATTCAATTTGATTCCAAGAATAACGCCTGCCTCACCTAAGTCTTTCATGTCAAACATAGAAGAAAGAAAGTTTTTTTTATCTCATTAATCACCTTAATACTTGTCCCTATAATGAGCATGTCATCCGCATACAAGCATATAATAACTCCATATTTTTTATCAGAAAACTTGCAGTAAATGCATTTATCAGCTTCATTCATAGAAAAGCCATTTGAGGTCATCACACTATCAAATTTATCATGCCATTGCTTAGGGGCTTATTTAAGACCATACATGGATTTAACAAGTTTACAGACTTTCTTTTCATTACCTAGGGTCACAAACCCTTCTGGTTGATGCATGTAAATTTCTACCTCGAGTTCTCCATTGAGAAATGAGTCTTAACATCCATTTGATGTATGATTAGCTTATGTACCACCACTAAAGCAATTAATACTCGAATAGATGAAGTTCTAGCAACGGGTGAGTATGTGTCAAAGTAATCTTGGTCTTTCTTTTGAGTATACCCGTAAGCCACCAATCTAGCCTTGAATTTCTCTATTGTACCATCAGGTTTCATTTTCCTTTTGAAAATCCATTTGCACCCGATTGGTTTAGCACCTAGTGGTAGGTCTACCAATTCCCAGGTATGATTTGACATTATAGATTCGATTTCACTGTTTATAGCTTCCTTCCAAAAAGAAGCATCAGAAGAGGTTATAGCCTCTTTAAAAGATAGAGGATCATCCTCCAAGAGGAAGGTATAAAAGTCCTCTCCTAGGTTCGTTTCCTTTCTTTGTCTTTTACTTCTCCTGATTTCAATTTATGAGCCTTCACTAGCTCAAGTTGAGGTTCTTTTTCATAAATTTGTTTATCAACTTTTGTTTTAAGAGGAAACACATTTTCAAAGAACTCTGCATCTTTAGATTCGATTATGGTGTTTGAATCTAAGACGTCACTTTAAAGGACTAGAAACCTATATGCAGTGCTATGGAAAGCATAGCCAGTAAATCGGCAATCCAACGTTCTAGATCCTAATTTCTTCCTTTTTGGTTCAGGAAGCATAACCTTGGCTAGACACCCCCATACTTTTAGGTATTTAAGATTTGGAATTCTATTTTTCCAAAGCTCATAGGGTGTCTTGCCAATTTTCTTGAATATTATTCTAATTTGGATATGGCAAGCAGATAAGATTGCTTCCCCCCACAGGTTGTGGGGTGCACCAGCACTTATAAGTAACGCGTTCATCATTCTCTTTAGTGGTCAATTTTTCCTTTCAGCTACACCATTAGATTCTGGTGAATAAGGAGGTGTTACCTCGTGTATGATGCCTTGGTTTTCACAATAACGACTAAGAAGACCAGAATCGTATTCACCCCCTCTATTAGACCTTAACCTTTTGATTTTTCTGTTGAATTTATTTTCTACTTCAGCTTTGTATATTAAGAATTTTTCCTCAATTTTGTCTTTGTTTCGAAGTAGGTATACTAGGGTATATCGGGAAAAATCGTTCATAAAGGTAACGTAATACCGTTTGCCACCTTTAGATATTGAGTTTCTAAAATCTGCCAAGTCTAAGTGAATAAGACTAAGGAGTTTCGATTCTCTTTCTAACACGGGTTTATGAGGTTTCTTAGTTATTTTTGCTTCCGCACATGTTTGACATTTTTCGCATTTGAAAATTGTCCAAGTCTAGCATGCCATAAGTCAACGCAATCAAGCAAGTAGGTAGAAGAAGCATTTTCATTCATAATATCAAGAACATTCAATAGGAACAAACCCTTGTCAAATTACCATTTCCCCGCAAACATCCCATTCTTGGTCATCACAACTTTAACTGATTCAAAGATGACTTTCACTCCTACAGGACATAAAAAAGAGAGAGTATCTTTCCAGAGGTAAGCTTCAAATTAACTTTTCCTTTGCCAATCACTGGCTCGGGACGAGAGTCACCCATGAACACTTGTTCCTCTCCTTCCCCTACTGGTGTGTAGGAGGTAAAGGCAGTTTTGTTGCCACAGATATGCCTGGTAGCACCAGAGTCTACCACCCAAGATTTTTCCTCTGCCACAATATTTGCCTCGAAAATGACTGCAACAACAACATCTGCCGCCTCAGCTAGGTGAGCTCTTAGAAGGGCACAATTATCGCTTTCTTTTCTGAACCTGCATTGTGCGACATAGTGGCCTGAATTGCCACAAACAAAGCAACCACCTTTCTTTTTATAATTACTACCTTGGGGCTTAAGGTGATTAGGTTTAGGTCTTTGTCCGTGGATAGGCCTACGACCAAATCTGTTGTTCTGCCTATTGTGGTTCCCATGTGGTATGTGATGCCTTTCCCAATCAAGTTTGCCTTCGAAGTAAATTCATTGGTTTTAGCAGCTTTCTCGAGACTCATATTTTTCTCTTCAATTCGTATGCGCACTATCACGTCTTCTAGGGTCATGTCCTTCATCTTGTGCTTCATCATGCTTTTGTAGTCTGACCAGGACTCGAGAAGCTTTTCAATCAAGGAGCCAGTTACAAAGGGTTAGGGCAAGGGCATTCCCTCTTTGGTGAGTTCGGCTACAACTAGGTAAAACTCATGGATTTCGGAGGACACATCTTTCTCTTCTGACATTTGGAATTGAAAAAAGTTGCCTATCACATACTTTTTGATACCAGCATCCTCAACCACATACTTCTTATTCAATGCATCCCAAATATCAGAGGCACGGTCATAACTACAATAAACATCATACAACTCATTGGAAAGGGAATTCAAAATCATGCCCTTACATATTTTGTCTGAGGTTTAGTAAGGTCGAGAATGGCTCTAGTAGCGGTTAACATAGCAGCATCCATAACTACTCTTAAGATTGTAAGATAAAAACAAGAAACTACTATGTTAATACTGAAAATTAGCGTAGCAAACTTATCGAAATTCGAGCAGACTGAGGCGTGTGTGCACTGTTCTTAAGAGTAGTTTCGCCCCCTTGGAGATTATATCTCGGTGCTCAAGGTCTCAGACAGCTACCCTCTAGGATTCAACAGTCTCTTCTTCGCTAACAAGCACTCGAATCGTGAAGGCTGACAGGAACAGCCTTTTGCTTGCTTTTATCACCGAAACTACAAGAGAACAGGAACGTGTATAGAGAGAAAAAAAATAGAGAGCTTTGATTGCTTTCTGTATGTCTCAAATGAGAGAAGAGCTCATCCTTTTATAGTGAGAAAACAAGTAGCGTAAAATAGGAAACGACAAAAGTCAGCTGTGTAAATAAGGCAAATATGGAAAATATGGTAATTAGCAAAAGTCTACTGCTTAAATAAGGTAAATGACTTTACAGCGGCTAATTAATTTGGACAAACAAGGAGTTAATTTCAAGATGTGTTTCAAGACATTAAACGGCTACTTGATTTAGATAGACAATTTTGAATTTGTCTGTTTTGGTCAACGAATCCTAAAGAAGATTTAAATAATTTTTTTTTTGGCTTTGAAATACCTTGCAATTTGTTTACCCAATACAACATTTTCACTTCATGGCAATGTAAAGCCAATTGTTTGTGGCTTTGCAAGGTTTTGGAGGGTAGGGTTGACATTTTAAGTATAGCTGCCTAGGAATATCCTGCTAGTGTAACTAATTAATCTCATAACGTGAACGGTGCAAGGTCGAGCCCTTGGGCTAAAGACCAAGGCTTGGCTTAGATTATCATCTTCTGCCAAGAAAACCCGGCCCGGCCAAGGCCCATACAAATTACAATATATATATATATGGAGCTGATCTGTTGATAGCGCTAGCAAAACAGGCAAAGTTGCTAGCGCGATCTGACCGTCCACGCATGATCTGTAGATGATCCAGATCTTTTTTTTACGTTTTTTTAAATCCGTCCGCTACATTATGTAGCTGACAATTTTATGACAAAAATACCCTCCGAGTCCGTCCGCAACATAATGTAGCGGACTAGTTTTTGCACCTTTTTTCTCTTTCTGTCATTAATGTTCTGACTTCTCTCTCTCTCTCTCCTCAATTCCCGATTATAACTGTCCGCTACATAATGTAGCGGACAGTGCAGTGCTCGTCCGCTACATTATGTAGCGGACAAATAAGGCAGTATATTCTCTTTCTCTCTCCCTTCTCTCATTAATGTAGTCTGACTTTTTCTCTTTCTCTCTCTCTTTTCTCTCATCACTTTTTATTTTCTCTCTCATCCCCCTCCTCTCTTCTTCCTCTGTTTTATCTCTCTCCCCTTGCACAAGATATTTCCGGCCATAGAAAAGGGAATTACTCTTCTCAAAATCTCAACGAAGGCATGGAACTTTGCTTGAAGGCTAAAACGCAAAAGGCCCAACTTTGAGTACACTTGTAAGGGGAGTTTGGGGTGTGGAAGTGATATTTTACATAAACATGGTCTTCAAGCTGGGATCTCTTTGGGTCACAAGTGTCTGTTCTTGAAGCTTGAACGCAAGCAGCCATGGTGGTGGGGACTTTCCCTTGTTTGAGAGGAAAGAATATTAGTTCAGGTGAAATGGGCGAGCCAAGAAATCGCCTCACCATCAAATCCCCACAATTCATAGAACCTGAGAAGAGTAATTTTCGTTGCTATAGTCGCAAATATCTTCTGTAGGGGGAGAGAGAGAGCTCATTTCTAAATCTGCCATCTTTAGAGAATGGGTACGGGGGAGAGGGAGAAGATGGAAAGGATGAGAGATGAGGAAGAGAGAGAAAAAAATGGGTTGTCTCTTTTTTTTTCTAGATCTGACACACGGTTGTCTTTTTCTGGAGAAGAGTTCTCTTTTCATAATTGTTTTGTCCGCTACATTATGTAGCGGACAGATATAATCGGGAATTGAGGAGAGAGAAAAAAGTCAGAATATTAATGACAAAAAGAGAAAAAAGGTGCAAAAACTAGTCCGCTACATTATGTAGCGGACGGACTCGGAGGGCATTTTGTCATAAAATTATTCGCTACATAATGTAGCGAATGGACTTAAAAAAATGTAAAAAAAGATCTGGACCGTCCACAGATCGCGCGTGGACGGTCAGATCGCGCTAGCAACTTTGCCTGTTTTGCTAGCGCTATGAACAGATCAGCTCCCATATATATATATATATATATATATATATATATATATATATATATATATATATATATATATATATATATATATATATATATATATATATATATATATATATATATAGGGGGCCGATCCACATCTACCGGTGGAAAAATAATAATTTTCCCACCGAACCGCAGGTAAGAGCAGCGGTTGGCCACGTGGACGAAAAAAAGGACGAAAAAGACCAAAAAGGACCAAAATGGCACGAGAAATTCACCAAAATATCACGAGAAAATGAAAATCTCGCGAGAAAATGGGCATAATGCCCAACCGCGTGTGGGAGTTGCGGTTGGCATTAATGCCCAACCGCAACCCCTACATGCGGTTGGGAATTATTTGCCAAGTTGCATTTTTTTTAAAAAAAGGACACATATATATTATAATAATAATAAAAAGGACATTTAAAGGACACATATATATTATAATAATAATAAAAAGGACATGAAGGACAATGGAGAAAACCCCAACCGCCACCCTTAGTGGCGGTTGGTATCATTGCAAAAAAATTTTTTCTGTCGCTAAAAGTGAAAACTTTATTAGACAGTTTTGCATGAATTTATAAAAAATAGCTAGAGCTAGATCTTGCCAAATTGCAAAAAAGAGACCGTAGTTATTTTTAAAAGATCTATATTAGAGAAAAATTTCAGATTTTTCCAAAAACTGGAAAGGGGTTAACTGAAACGGGGAACCTTGTAACTTTGCAGTATAATTTAAAATATCAAGCTAGCGCGATTTCGTGCGAAACTTTTATGAGAACCCTAGGATGTTAGGAAGTTCTATTTTCCAGGACTTCGGGCCATTCTGAAGTCGTTAGCTAATTGTTTGGCAGAACGGGCTAATTTTTTTAGGTCCATTTCCCAAAAAATTGCACCGTTCGGCCAAAAAATTAGCTAACAATTTCAGAATGGCCCAAAATCCTGGAAAATGAAACTTCCCAACGTCCTAGGGTTCTCATAAAAGTTTCGTACAAAATCGCGCTAGCTTGATATTTTAAATTATACTGCAAAGTTATAAGGTTCCCTGTTTCAGTTAACCCCTTTCCAGTTTTTGGAAAAATCTGAAATTGTTCCCTGATATAGATCTTTTAAAAATAACTATGGTCTCTTTTTTGCAATTTGGCAAAATCTAGCTCTAGCTATTTTTTATAAATTTGTTAAAAACTGTCTAATTAAGTTTTCACATTTAGCGATAGAAAAAAAAATTTGCAATGATACCAACCGCCACTAAGTGTGGCGGTTGGGTTTTCTCCATTTTCTTTCATGTCCTTTTTATTATTATTATAATATCCTTTCATGTCCTTTTTATTATTATTATAGAATTTTTCATGAATTTATAAAAAATAGCTAGAGCTAGATTTTGCCAAAGTACGAAACAGAGACCCTAGTTATTTTCAAAAGATCTGTATCAGGTAAAAATTTCAAATTTTTTCAAAGACTGGAAAGGGGTTAACTGATACGCGCAACCTTGTAACTTTGCAGTGTAATTTAAAATATCAGGGCAGCGTGATTTCACGCGAAACTTTTATGAGAACCCTAGGATGTTGGGAAGTTCCATTCCCAAGGAATTCGGGCCATTCCGAAGCCGTTAGCTAATTTTTTGGCCAAACGGGCTTTTAAGCGCTCGATCCGGACACCGGTTCGGGATTTTTAGGCGAAAAATCCGTAAAATACTTTTTAGATCAAGAATGAACTCAGGAAGCTTTAAAATAGCTTTTTAAAGCACTTTTGATATTTTTCTCATGCCAGGAGGCATTTTGGTAATTTGCCACCCCGCGAGGGGTGTTTTAGTAATTTTACGGTGTCAAGTTTTTTAGTCCAGAAATGTAAGTAAAACATCTGAAAGGTTGTTTTGAAGCTGGTTTGATGGGCATTAGGGTGACAATGAACCCCCGGGGGCATTTCGGTAATTTGCCGCTCATCGGGGGCTATTTTGCTAATTGAACCAGCTTGAAAAATTTCCCGAATGATTTTTAGTTATAGGATAGGGGTGTAAGACACCCGGAAAGTTATTTTCTTCCAGTTGTTCTGAGATGTTTGTTGGAGCGATGGCTGTCAGGGGGTGTTTTGCATACGTAGCGGGGCAAAGGGGTTAACTAATACGGGGATCCTTGTAACTTTGCAGTGTAATTTAAAATATCAAGCCAGCGCGATTTCGCGCGAAACTTTTATGAGAACCCTAGGGTGTTGGGAAGTTCCATTCCCAAGGAATTCGGGCCATTCCGAAGCCGTTAGCTAATTTTTTGGCCGAACGGGCTTTTAAGCTTTCGATTCGGACACCGGTTCGGGATTTTTGGGCGAAAAGTCTGTAGAATACTTTTTAGATCAAGAATGAATTCGGGAAGCTTAAAATAACATTTCAATGCACTTTTGAGATCGTTCTGATGCCAGGGGCATTTTGGTAATTTGCCACCCCGCGAGGGGTGTTTTGGTAATTTTACGGTGTCAAGTTTTTCAGTCCAGAAATGTAAGTAAAACATCTGAAAGGTTATTTTGAAGCTGGTTTGATGGGCGTTAGGGTGACAATGAACCCCCGGGGGCATTTCGATAATTTGCCCGCAATGACGGGGGCTATTTTGCTAACTGAACCAGCTTGAAAAATTTCCCGAATGATTTTTAGTTATAGGATAGGGGTGTAAGACACCCGGAAAGTTATTTTGTTCCAGTTGTTCTGAGATATTTGTTGGGGCGATGGCTGCCAGGGGGTGTTTTGCATACGTAGCGGGGTAATTTTTGTTAACGCATCCCCTTTAAAATCTTCAGAGGAAATATTTGGTATATAATTGATGTGATACATTTAAAAAGTAGTAAGCAAAGCGGTTTTGAGACTGCCGGTGGTGTAGCCGCCATATGGGGCGTTGGGGTGATAATGAACCCCCAGGAGAATTTCGGTAATTTGCCGCTCATCGGGGGCTATTTTGCTAATTTTACATTACACAAATTTGTACTTAAAATAACTTTTAGTTCATGAAAGGGTGTGAGACACCTGAAAAGTTATTTTAAAGAGTGAATTCAGGAAGCTTAAAATCTCGTTTCAAAGCTTAAAATCCCATTTTCGAAAAAAGTTGTAATTTTTTTTGTCACGTTTTTTTCGCTCATTGCACCTCAGGCACGCTAGTTAGCCCATTTGTAAGAATTTCGGCGAAAAACGAGACACATTATTTTTTGGGTTTTCCTAGGAAGGGCCTATTCGGGCACACTTTAGGCCCAAATTGATAGCTTCCGAAAAAAGTTGTAATTTTTTTTTGTCACTTTTTTTTCGCTCATTGCACCTCAGGCGCGTAGTTAGCCCATTTGTAAGAATTTCGGCGAAAAATGGGACACATTATTTTTTGGGTTTTCCTAGGAATGGCCTATTCGGCCACATTTTAAGGCCCAATTGATAGCTTCCGAAAAAAGTTACAATTTTTTTTGTCACTTTTTTTTCTCTCATTGCACCTCATGCACGCTAGTTAGCCCATTTCTATGAATTTCGGCGAAAAGCGAGACGCGTAATTTTTTCGAATGCGTCATATGAAAGGTATATTCGCGCACATTTTAGCGCCAAATTCATAGCATGCGAAAAATTATGTACATTACCAAAATGATATTATGCAAATTACCAAAATGATACCTGGCATGAGAAAATATCAAAAGTGCTTTAAAAAGCTATTTTAAGTTTCCTGAGTTCATTCTTGATCTAAAAAGTATTTTATGGAGGTTTCGCCCAAAAATCCCGAACCGGTGTCCGGATCGAGCGCTTAAAGGGCCGTTCGGCCAAAAAAATAGGTAACGGCTTCGGAATGGCCCAAATTCTGGGGGAATGGAACTTCCCAACACCCTAGGAATACACATAGTGTTGAAAATTATTTCCTCCAGTTGTGTTACAACGTTCAGTTACCAAAATACCCTCGCTGAGCGACAAATTATCGAAATGCCCTCGGGGATTCATTATCACCCCTACGCGCGCCAAATCAGCTTCAAAACAACATTTTAGTTTTGTAATTACATTTCTGGACTAAAAAGTCCGTCGAAAAACTTAGCACTGTAAAATTACCGAAATACCCCTCTCGGGGCGGCGAATTATCGAAATGCCCCCTGGCATCGAAAAATATCAAAAGTGCTTCAAAATGCTATTTTAGGCTCCCTGAATTCATTCTTGACCTAAAAAGTATTTTACGGAGGTTTCGCCCAAAAATCCAGAACCGATTTCGGATCAAGCGCTCAAAGGGCCGTTCGGCCAAAAAAATAGGTAACGGCTTTGGAATGGCCCGAATTCCTGGGGAATGGAACTTCCCAACATCCTAGGGTTCTCATAAAATTTTAGCGCGAAATCGCGCTAGCTTGATATTTTAAAATACACTACAGAATTACAAGGTTCTCCGTATCAGTTAACCCCTTTCCAGTCTTTGGAAAAATCTGAAATTTTTACCTGAGACAGATCCTTTAAGAATAACTAGGGTCTCTTTTTTGCATTTTGCCAAAATATAGCTCTAGCTATTTTTTATAAATTCGTGAAAAACTGTCTATATTTGGCCCCCTAAAAAATCGCTATTTTGGAATCTATAAATGTAATACGCTGATTTGTATAAACCTAACATTGAATTATAAGGAAATTCAAAATACTTACTTGTTGTGACTTGATGTATTTAAAGAAAAATCTACCGATCTTCTAGCGGTTATCCACCGATCTTCTAGCGTAAAATTTTTTGGTTTGTATTGTTGTGGAGATTATGTAGGTGAGATATGAAGTACGAAGGAAGTTGGTAAAGATGATAGAGTGCAGAAGAAGGGTTCGGGGGAGGGGATTATAAAGAGAGAAAAGTGAGAAAGAGAGAAGAAAAAAGACAGAAAAAAGTGAGGAAGAGAGAAGAAAAAAGACAGAAAAAAAACCCGTGATTGAGCGGTCAAAGGCTGCGGCAAAAAAAAAAATTTGGCAGAAGGACAACACGTGGGGCATCATGGGGGGAGGGGGGCATCACCGGGGGGGGGGGGCGCCACGTGGCAGGGCCATCGCCCCCAACCGCGGGTTGTTTATGCGGTTGGGCCACGTGGCAAAGGGAGGGGCCACCACGTGGCAGGGCCATCGCCCCAACCGCGGGTTGTATAAGCGGTTGGGCCACGTGGCGGGGGTGGGGGGACGCCACGTGGCAGGAGCCATCGCCCCAACCTCGTATACAACCCGCAGTTGGGCCACGTGGCATGGGTGGGGGACGCCACGTGGCAGGGGCCATCGCCCCAACCGCATATACAACCCGCGGTTGGGGCACATGGCATGGGTGGGGGACGCCACGTGGCAGGGGCCATGCCCCAACCGCGGGTTGTATACGCGGTTGGGCCACGTGGCAAGGGTGGGGGACGCCACGTGGCAGGGCCCATGGGGTTGGGCCACGTGGCAGGGGATATTAATGCCAACCGCTGCTTCTTCATGCGGTTGGTGTCCTTTTTCTCCTTTTCACCATTTTCTCGCCATTTTCTCACCATTTTCTCACCATTTTCTCATGCCTTTTTTGCCATAAATGCAGTGTCAGTACAACTTTTTCCCAACCGCTGCTCTTACCCGCGGTTCGGTGGAGAAATTGTTATTTCTCCACCGGTGGGTGTGGATCGGCCCCCATATATATATATATATATATATATATATATATATATATATATATATATATTGTAATTTGTCCACCTTTGCACTTTTATGAATAGTAACAACCATATTCAAATTTCAAAAAACAAAAATGAATTATACGTACATAGTTGAACCATCTTATAAGTTATATGTCTTTTTTTTCACCTTTTCTCGTGGATTGTCACCTCTTTAAACAATAAAGAAAAAAAGTTGGTAAATTCACGTGATTATTAACTAAAAGTAGCGAGTCTCAAATTATAGCAAATGAAAACATAAAAATATTGAAAAAAAAAAAGGATAAGATCACGAAACTCCTTGAGTTTAAGAATAAATTACAGTTAAGGATTGTGTTTGCTAAATTACAGCCGAAGACTGTGTTTTGCTATAATATTACTTTTGTTGGTTGACCAGACAAAATGGTGATGGCATTAGAATTTTTCATGAGAAGGCATTGTAGCCCTCCAACCTTTTTTTTTCTCTCTCATTTGCCTCTTATACTCGTATCGTTACCACCATCTCTTTTCACCCTCCACCACCATTGTACCACCACCCACAACGACCGACCCTCCCCAACACCACCGATTACAACCATCGAACCACCCTAACACCACCAGTTACAACCATTGAACCACCCTAACATCACCAATCACAAATACCAAATCAAGCAAAGATATCCAGCCAAAAATCCACCAAAAATAAACCAAATCCAACAATCTACACACAAAAATATGCAAAATTAATTAAAGGCCCATAATCACACGCGCGCGCACACACACACACACACACATACGAGGATCCATGTGTATGAGTGTGTGCGTGTGTGTGGGTTGAAGATTGGAAAAGGCAGCATGGACTTTGGGTCATGGGTGGTGATATTCATTGTGCGTGGGTTATGAGGTGGTGAGAAGTAGGTGTGCAATGCATAGGGCATTGATATGGTACATGCGCACCTAAGGCCCAAAGGTTCTTTATGTTGGGCCTTTTTGAAGCGAGGTGCGGAATAGAATTAGTGCATCAAGTAATACAATTACGTTAAAATTTTTTCAGAAAATGACGCTTAATAAACTTATAAAACTAGAAAAAGTTCTAAATCCAATGAAAAGTAATCATAAGTGATAACCAAGGCAACAATATTTTCTCCAAATGAATCACAGACTCTAAGCGCAATAGAGATTCTTCCTCAATTTTGTGTTCTTCATTTATAAAGTGAACCGAAGGAGTAAATTTACTTGAAAGAGAACATCATCTCACGATGGGATACTAGCACAATGCACAATAATAAGAGAATTGACTGATTGAGGATTTGACACTTTAGGTTTTACTTTGATTTACATATTGATTTATGATGTTATAAAGGAAAGAATTAAAAACAGTGAAAGATTGAGATGATGCCATAATGGCAAAATCAAAGTTTAATTGTTTGTACTTTTATTTCTGCCCCCCCCCCCACCCCTTACGCCTCTTTGAAGTGGTTGTGCCTAGTCCTAGGTGAGGCGCTCCCTGCACCTTGCGCCTACGTGCACTTTTGATGACATTGGTGGAGGCACCAACGTTGTTAGTGGTGATGGCATAGTGGCGACGTGGAGTAGGGTTCTACCGCCGTTGTTGGCGGCGATGATGGTGACTATGATGGTGCAGTAGAGTCGAGTCTCTGGTCGCTATGGAGAAAGAGTAAGAATGAAGAAGAGAGAAGGAATCTAAGTATTATACTAAACTATACGTATGTAGACATTTAAGTGTAGTATTGTCATTTTCTATACGAAATGGACACGTTAGTCAAAATTGTAGTTAACGTGACGGAACCGTAACATTAAGAGAATCTGATATAATTTTTTTACATTTTGAATAAGGCTGTCCAATTTGATAAAATTATGTCTTTGACTGAAATAGGAGTGTCCACCTAATAATATTATCCTGGAAAGGAAAAAATCAATGGATTAAAAGATATAGAATTTGATAAATAAACAAAATGGGCCCAGTTTTGCCTGCTCGAGCCTAGCCCAGATTTTATGCTGAGGGCCAACACTAGACCCCGTTCTGGCTTGGACCAAAGTCGGCCTGACACACCCCGCTACACAGGGAAGTTTGGACGGCCACAATCGCCCATTTGACACCTCTCGATGATCAGCAACTTATTTAGGTTTTACCTTTAGCTTTTTACACGTTCTTAAGAAAAATTTAGTACGATATAAGCATCATCGAACTAAACTCTAATACCAACGATAGCCCAAACAAAATATACTAACAAACGAAGTTAAAATAAAAATAACGTGCAAAGTCAACATCCGTAAATGCATCAATTCTATCCTAAAGCTTGCAAAAACTCAAACAGGAAGAATGCAGCTGGGTACAAAGATCAGTGAACTGATGTAAGATGTAGTCATGAAGTCCTCGCACGTAGCCTTGTGATGGGAATCACTGTGTGTTAGCATGACTGGCATTGTTGCAGTAGAAGAGAGTGAATGAGTGAGTGAGGAGGGTACTCTGTCCAGCTAGCTAGATGGTTGAAAGTAAAAACAGAGGGCTGTCCTTTTTATTCCAAGTTGCTTTGTGCGAGTGTGAGGATCATATGGAGTCTCTGACAGAGGGAGATGGAAGACCAGACGATGCCACCTGCCATCTGGGCCATTTCTTCCCTCCTTTGTCACTCAAACTCAAGCCAAGGCTTGGGATCCGCTCACAACAAAAAGGATATCAAACATAATCTAACCAGGATGTCTCTCGCGAGATTATGGGTATATTCGTAGCTCTCGTTATTTTTGGTTTTCATTTCTTCCCTCTTTTGACACTTATTTTTTATTTTTTTTTAAACTTCACAAAAGACCAAAATATCCCTAAAAACTATCTGTTTATAGTTGTTGGGGAAGGTAAGAGTGTAAAAACTTTAAAAGAGTTGAAAAAATAAACTTGGACCAAAATACCTCTCAGAGTAGCCGTTATTTTGCTGTGGGAGGTAAAAGTAGAATTTAGGGGGAGAAAGGGGAATAAAGCCGTTGGGGTGAAAGGGGGGAAAATCAGATTTTCAAAAAAGAAGAGGGGGGCCAAAACCGGGCCTGACCCGGGCCGGGCCAGAACCGGACCAAAACCGGGCTTAAACCGGGCCATTCTTAGGTGCCAGGCCAAACCCGGGCTTTTTTCTGGAAAATTCAGGCCTGGCCCAGGCCCTACCCAGGCCCTAAGCCCAAAATGGCTGGGCCAACACTGTTCATGTATGGGCCGGGCTAGCCCGGGCCAGAAAGGGGCTGGGTCGGGCTGGGCCGCCGGGCCCATTTGACAACTCTACAGGTAGACGGCTCCTCCAGGATGCTACCTCGGCCAGTCGGGTAGACGGCTCTCGGATGTTCCCTTGACGCCCTCCGAGTGCTTTGGTATAAGGACTCACCCAAGGGATAGGCGACTCCTCCAAGACATTATCTCTGCTAAGGAGCTTCTCAACTCCCCTTCTGCCAGGTAGACGGCTCCTCCGGGATGCTACCTCCGCCTGCAGAATAGGCGACTCCTCCGGGACACTATCTCCGTCATGGAGCTTTTCAACTCCCCTTTTTCCAGGTAGACGGCTCCTCCGAAATGTTACCTCGGCCCATCGGGTAGACGACTCCTCCAGGATGCTACCTTGACTCGCTCCAAGTGCTCCGGAACAAGGACTCACCCGCTGGATAAGCGACTCTCCGGGACACTATTTCCTCAAGGGTGTCTTCATGACTGGCATACATGCTCCGGCACTGGGGGCTTGCGTCGGCACCCTTATGGACTATGACCACCGGGTCACTCCGAGACGAGAACAGGTCTTCAGAGGGCATCGCGCCTAGTCCCCCTAGCAGTTGGGCGTCGGGTCTTCCCCACCACTGCCAGGCCTGTGGGACTCTGCAAGGGCTTGGGCTGGTGATTAGATCAAGGGGATTCTCTTGCCATACTGACGATGTGGGAGCCAGTCTTTCCAAACAGACAGAGCGACGCTGTGAGGAGTAGGCCAGGAGAATATGCAATCTGACAATCCGTGGAACACCGACACCCGTGGACCCCCCGGTGACGTGTCACTCCCCGGGGACACCATGTGTTAGTTATGACATCATTATCTTAACCTCTATAAATAAAGGTCTTGGAATTCATTTGGGACACTTGGACATTTTCTGACAGTTGGACATTATCAAACTTTTCACTTTCTCACTCTAAAATCCTAGAGAGAGAAACATACTGGACCTTGACTCTGGACCTAAGCATCGGACTGTGACTGTCTTAGTGTATTCACCCTACGTCATCGCCCTCGCAGCACTGCCACCCTCAGGCTTTGTCTGGGAAGCCCTTAGTCTTTATCCTTGCTCCACCCTTACTGTGTCTCACATAAACATCCCCCTAGGCCAAGCCCCTATCATCGGAAGGTCGGTCACGGCCTCAAGTGGTGCAGGAGCCTCAAGTTTGTCTTCGCTGACAAGATTGCGTCCGGAGAGCTCAAACTCTAAGTGCGAGACACATGACCCACCCTACCGAGCAAGTTTTAATGTACGCCGTCCCCATGTACCAAGGCATGTTGCCTATCTTTGTTATCAATGAAGTTTCATTTTTTAGACTTAGAAAATTTTCACGTTACATTGCTCTTGGACAAGTCTACTGACACTACCGTTGACGCCATCACCTACTCCATTGAGGGCTTCACCATTTCCCTAACCCTTCTAACTTACTTTGCAGTGACTTGGTACATGGTGTGCGGGTGGCTCGAGCCACGCTACTACGGTCGCATCATCACCCCTAGTCCATTTTTTTTTACACTTAGAAAAAAATTCATATTTTTCGTAACCGGTCATCGATGATCACCTTCAGCGGTCTCTCTCAGCACCCTTGTCCGAGCTCAACACTTAGAAAATTTTCAAAATTTTCTCCCTCCCCACGCCTTCCTCCGTATCACTCTGCCTGCTCGTGGTCGGGTCATCATTCTCTCACCCTTTTACAAAAAAAATTCATCTTCACTCCCACAGTCCCAATCCTCTTTTTCTCTCTATGTACATCGTGCAAATTTTCATTAAGGTTTCCCTCCTTAGGGATGCTAAAAAATAATGAAATTTGAAATTCAAAATTTCAGATTCATATCCAAGCGACGTAGCTCGCCCCCGTGCCCCCGACTCGGACTGACCCGCGTCCCTCCCCCATTTTCTCTCTCAACCTTACGTCCATTCCCGTGACCCGTTAACCGAACCCTACCCGCGTCCCTCCCCCAAAGCTTAATTTCCCCTAACCTTAAATCCTCCATCTCTTTTTCTTCTCCTTGCACAGCCACCGCCCCCTTGTGGAGCCGCACATCGACCTCCCCCCTTCACCGACGACGCCCCCAACCCCAACCCCTACCTCTCATCTTCTCCCTTCTTTCCCCCGCCCTTCCTTCCCCACACCCCTCAGCCACCTGCGGCACTCTGCCGCAGCCTCATTCTTCCCTCTTCTTTCCCCTTCCTTCCTCTCCCCGCCCCCTCCCCTCGGCCTTGGCCACATCCCCCTAGGCCTCTGTCCCATCACCCCCTAGGCCTCGGAGCACCCTCCCTATCTTTCTTTCCCCCCCACCTTCCCGCGCGGCACTCTGCTGCCACCGCCTCTTTTTTCTTCCCCTCTTCCTTTTCCTTTCTCCCCTTCTCCCCCATTTCAGCTTCGGCCTCCCTCCCCCTTCCCCTTAGGCCTCGCCCCTCCCCCTTTCCCCCTCGCCTACCACCCTACCCCGCGCCGTTTGGCCTCAGCCTCGGCCAAGGGGCCTTGGTTAGCCTCCGCCTCGGGGCCTTGGTCGGCCTCAACCACTTGGTTAGCCGGCCTTGGCCTTCCATTCCCACTACCCCCTCCCTTTCCTTACCCTTTGCAAGCCTCCCGCAACCCTGCAGCAGCTCTGCACCACCGCGCCGCAGCCGCCGTTCTCTCCCCTATTTTCTATCTCCCTTCTTCTTCTTCAACCTTCCCCTTCTCCCAAAAATGTGCAAAGCGGAGGCTGACCCTTCACCTTTGGCCTCCCACCTTTCCATCTCTTCGTTCCTTTCACAATCAAAGCCATCTACTTCGGCCCAAAACACGACCACAACCACCCCCTCGACAACCTTTACACTTCAGTCACCAGACCCAAGTCCACCCGCCACCTTTAACCTTCCCACATTCATCCAATGACCGTACACCAAGGCCAACATTTCAAGATTTTTTTGCAATATTGACCGCCTTGCATTACCCCCACCTCTACGCCCGTCATGGACTGTCCCCCATCGACAACCTTCGTGCCCCTACCCATTTCATACTTTTCTACACTTAGAACTTTTTGCAAATTTGATCATGCCCCATGTGACGACGTCCTCCGACACCAACGTCCTTGGTAGGTGGTGCGCGAGGCAGCTCGAACCACCTACTCCTATTCAATTTTTTTAATGCCCATCTCCTGCGCCCGGGTGCCGTATCCGTGACCCCCATTGCCCTCACTCGGGCGCTGCCTCCGTGACCCCCGTCACCCGTGTCCAAGTGCTGCCTCCTGTCATATGTTGCCAGGGCACATTCTCTAAGACCCTCGTAGCCCGCACCAGGGCACCGCCTCCATAACCCCCATCGCCCGTACCAGCGTGCCACCTCCGGTCACATGTAGCCCGAGCATCGTCTCCACAACCCCCGTTAACCGCGCCCTTGTTGCGCCCTTCATGATGATGTCCCCCAACATTAGTGTACTCGGTAGGTGGTGTGCGAGGTAGCTCCAACCACTTACTCCTACTCATTGTTCAATGCTCGTAGCCATGCCCTGGCATTGCGACACCCGTCGCTTGGATATCGATTCTACGACCCCCATTGCTCGGATGTCGATTCTGCGACCCCCATCCCCATCGCCCGGGCTCCATCTCCGTGACCCCTCTCGCTCGAGCCTGTGCACTGTCTCTGTGACCCCTGTTGCCTACGTCCTGACGCTAACACTTTGATGCCCATCGCCCGCGCCCAAGCGCCGACTCCGTGCCCCTACGCCCTATCATCGTGCCCTTATGTTAACTCCTAACCATACTCAGGCTTCAGTAAGTGGTGCACGGGGTGGCTCGAGCCACCTATTCTTTATCCTGATCAGACACTGACGACGTCAATAACTCTCAAACTAATAAACATCAGAAATTCTTCTAAGTGTAAACTTGCAAATATGCGTGCAGTGCCCACTCCGGTTACCCCTCCGCGCACACCACACGTAGGGGGGCTTATGTTCCCAACCTATTTTGGTCACACCCAAAGGCCCACTGGGGGGTCCCATTCTGCTTGACACGTCCGCAGAAGCAACAGATAATATTCAACACTTCCAACCGGTCAAAACGTGCACGCTCAAGTCACGTGCATTTCTCACTTTTTTTACGTGAGTTCGTCACCAAGAAACTCATCCTTGCACGACTGCTCATCACGCTCCGACCGTTGCACATCGCCCATCGCCCGTCGGTGCACCTTGGCATTTACCGAAGGAAGTTGGCCTCGGCCTTCCTCTGGGGTTGGCCTTGGCATCCCTCAAGGGTTGGCCTTGGCCTTCCCCCAGGACTACCAGCCAAAGTCTCAACCCAGCATTGCAGTTAGGCCAGTCACGAAGACACCCTGACGAAGATAGTGTCCTGGAGGAGTCGCCTATCCCGCTGCGAAGGGTCCTCGTGCTGAAGCACTATGAACGAAGCCCCCTGGAATGAAGATGGCAATGACTTTGTGGTAATGAGCCTATCCGTTACGAGAAGTCCTCGTGCCAGAGCACTACGAGCAAAGCCCCCCAGAATGAAGACGATGATGGCTTTGTGGTAACGAGCCCATCCCGCTGCAAGGGGTCCTCATGCCGGAGCTCTATGAACGGAACCCCCCAGAATGAATACGGTGATGGCTTTGTGGTAATGAGCCCATCTCACTACGAGGGGTCCTCGTGCTGGAGCACTATGAACGGAGCCCCCCAGAATAAAGTAGGTGATGGCTTTGTGGTAACGAGCTCATCCCGATGTAAGGGGTTCTTGTGCCAGAGCACTACGAATGGAGCCCCCCCGAAATGAAGATGGCGATGGCTTTGTGGTAACGAGCCCATCCCACTGCGAATGGTCCTCATGTCGGAGCACTACGAACGGAGTCCCCCGGAATACTGCACACTCCGAAGAGTGGGTCGGAGCATGTTCCATGTCCATGGCGGGGGTGCATGGTATGGTGAATGATAATGGTGCTCGAAGGCATGACATTGTGACAGAGAGCCTGGGGGCACGACTTAATCAGCAGCGCTGTGCATGGCGTGGCAGAGTGAGTGAGGTGTTGGGGGCACGGTAATGTGACAAGGAACTGGCACCTCAACTGTATCAGTGGCGCGGCTGAGTGTTGGAGTGCGGCGCTCGGACGTCGGCGACGGGGTCACGGAGTGATGTCCAGGCCACGGGGGTAGTGGAGTGAAGTTCGGGCGACGGGGTCACGGAGTGACATCCGGTCCCTTGAAGAGTAGTGAAAATGCTAAGTATGGAAGCCAAAGGCCCACCCTTGGGGGATGCCAAGGCCAACCCTAGAGGAAGGCCGAGGCCGACCCCCAAGGGGAGGCTGAGGCCAACCCCAAGGGGAAGACTAAGGCCGACTTGCTTCGGTAAGTGCCAAGGTGCGCCGACCGGAGACGGGCGATGTGCGACGGTTGGAACGTGATGAGCAGTCGCGCAAAGATAAGTTTCTTGGTGACGAAGTCACGTAGAAAAAGTGAGAAGTGCGCGTGACTTGAGCGTGCACATTTTGACCGGTTGAAAGCGTTGAATATTGCCTGTTGTTTGTGCAGATGTGTCCTGCAAAATGGGACCCCCAGTGGACCTTTGGGTGCGACCAAAATAGGTTGGGAACAAACATTTTTCATGTGTACAGATTCTCTTGGGTTGATAAATTATTCTTAATATTCAGAGTGAGAACATCAATTTTCCTTATATAAGTGAAATAACAGGCGAGTACATGCACATCCAGTAATCGTTGTAGTAAATATATCCACAAATTTAAGTGCCCGTTACGCGCTATGTGATGCATACATATTTGTACTCCGTTATAATTTTTACTGTAACTATATAAGAAAATGGTATCAACGTATTTGATAACACAATTAAGAACTTAAAATTTTTTAGATTAGAATTTTAAGTTACAATGGACTTACTTAATATTTATCACTTAATTTTAAGTGAGATGGTCAAATGTTGCGGAATAAAATGTTAGAAAAAAAAAAAACAACTTGCCACCATGATGCAGTCAAAATGAAATTGTTGGCAACACCTCCATCGCACTAGAGTCACCATCACAACCACTATATCCTTTTAATAGCCAAATTACCACAACCTAGTCGTTATTGTCGCCACTACCATGACCAGACGACCATGGTCACCACCATGTGGGTATATCTACCTCCACCATATCATTATCGCCACCATTACTCCACATTCACCAAAACCATCTCCATATCCACGACACAACGACCACCATCATGGAGCCCCATCATTGCCTGTCGTCGCCGCAACAATTGCAAACACCACGTCTTAACGCACCAAGACCACCACCACAATCATCAGCACCATTTCACCACCACCAACACGGTTTGACAATAAAGAGAACTGCAAGATATACATAAAATATATAATTTTGATAAAATTGTTAGAGATATAGAATGTAACAATTTTTAGGCATCTGCTTTCAATTTACCAGACATGTTAACTTGTTCTTTAGTGACAAAATTTCAGCTACTTAAAGTTTTTAGTTAGAAAACGTTATCCTCAATGTAAATGTATTTTTATTTTTTTTTCTAGAAATGGTATTCAATATGGTATCACCATATTTCTAGTTCAAAAAAGTGTACCCACATAAATTATAACATGAAAAACAAAATTCTTTATATTCTTAAAAACCTGACAACAAAAATGAAGAAAGTGGCAAAGGGTCGCTAAAGCTCTATAATAGAGTACTCATGACTCTCCTTTCTTGTTTACTCTTTATTGAAGAATGACCTCCTCATGCATGGGTCAATCCTTTTTCAAAGAAAGCATTAAGCCAATCTAAAGTTAAACAAGACTAGAAATCATGCAATGAGGCTCTCACGTCCTGGCTTTTGGCCAACTCATGACGTGGGCGTTGCTTGGCCATGGCGTGGCCTTGGTATACTAGAAGTGAAGCCACTCTAAAGTCAAACAAGACAAAAAATTACATATCGAAGCTGTCACACCCTTCTTTTTTTTTTTTTGACCAAGACATGATTTGGGCGTTGTTCCTTGGCCGTGGCGTGACCTTGGCATACTAGAGAATCAAATTTACTGCCTAACTAATTTCCTCAAGTCTTAAGTCCATTAAACAAAATGAATCATATCTAAGGTTGTTCTACGGTGAAAGATTCTATTCCCTTTTCCTAAATATCTCTATTATCATTCGTCCGCGATCTTTAGTGTACTTGCACATATTAATTATGATATCCATGTAATAATGTCTAAAGAGAAATTGTTTGTTATTACTTGGGTTATAGCAACCAAGTTATAATATGTGTTGTACAACGACGATGAGTAGTCAATAAATATAGTTAATAGTAATTAATAAATGAAAAGTGCTCTTAAAATTTAACAACTATCAATTACTGATATACCAAAAATTGTCACGAGAGAATTACAATTCTGAATCGCAGCCCCAAAATTTTCTATATTGAATCCACTCTTCATAGACTTGTTCCAACATCATATTTTAAGTTCAACATCATATTGCTAGAGCACCTTTTAATATAAATTATTAAAAGCTTGATAAGAATGTGGATTGCTATACGTATACACATACAATAAACTTCTTTATTGGCTCTTCAAGCGTAGCACGTGTTAGTCATACTCTCCTTTCTTGTTTACTCTATATTAAATAATACATCCCCTATGCATGCGTCAATCCTTTTTTAAGATCGTTTTAGATTGATTTTTAAAAGTAAATTAGAATTAATTTTTAAAATCAGCTTTAATCCATTTTAAGTAAAATAGATTAAAAATTGTTGAAGGTGTCTGGATAAAACATAATTAAATTCAGTGACAAAATTATCATATAATAATGTTATCAAGTTGAAAATGAACGTTTAATGTATGTTTACATATAAGGATATTTGGTAATTCTGTTGTTCAAACATGATTATTCAAAAACTAATTAAATCTTAATTCAAGAACTGAAGATTATAGATTTAATCAGTTTACTTTTTTTTTACCAAACACTTTAAACATGATTTAATTTGGATTTAGTCATGTTTGACTTGATCATTTTAAAATCAATTTCAAACATCTCGAAGCCACTTGGAAGTTAAACAAGGCTAACTATATTTATCGATCAATAATTATCGTAATAAAAAAGATCGTAATTCTCTTTCTGTAGCAATAAAAATTAGATCAAAAAATTATGTTTTCCATGAATTTAAACCTAACGGATTCTATTATATTAGTCATTCGATGTTGTAATGCTTTTCGGTCACACTTTATGGATCCGCCACTGTTCATATTTTGATTCCTTCAGAGACACACTGAAACTACTCTCTGTTAACACATGCATTAACCATTCGTCTGATAATAAGAATCTCATTAGCTCCCAAGTCTTATCACTCTAAGCATCACAATCAAACCACCACCCAGCTTGTCACATAATTCACATTGTACTCCACTATACATACACACAACACATGGACATGGTTCCCAATTCTCACTCACATCTCACTCACTCCCCGTATGTCCCCATAGCTACGTGCTTGCAGGTAGAGCTGTGGCTTTTACTCTTGTCTTTACTGTTGGCACTGTTCTTGCCGCTGTTGGTGGCCGAAATTGCATTTGCATCTTTGTGGGCTGGAAGGTTGGCCTTTGTAATTCTTGGTTTCTACCTCTTTCTCCCTTTATTCCCCTCTGCTTCTTCTCTCTCCCTCACTTTCCCCCCACCGTTTCTGGCGGATAAGTCGGTGAGTCTTTATACGCCAGTTTACATGAAAAAGCCAGACTCTTCTTTCATCTTCTGGGTATTTGGTAACTTCATTATATTTCTCTCCCTTGTTGATATTTCAAATCTTTCGAAAAGATTTCGGGTGCTTGATCGCATTTAGCAATTAGTCTGTGGATCTGGAATCGTTTGTTGCAACTGGGCTCTTTTCAATTTGGCCCTAAGTTCTTGTTTGCTCTGTTCTATTATCAACTTGTGTGAATTTGTTTATTTTTGGTATATGCAGTTCTAGGTGCTGAGGTTCTCTGTGTATTACTTTTTTCACTTGGTTAGATGTTTGATTTTGGAAAGATGGTTCACTTCTAGCGGTTCATGTGGGGTGTGGGCAAGTATGGTTTCTTGCCCTGTTTAGTCTCTGAAGCAAACCAAGTTTCTTCTTCTTTCTTGGGAATTAGGAGGCTTCATTTTCAGTTTATAAATGGTAGTTCTGAAGTTCTGCAATGTGGTCCATTGGTTTTGATTCACGAGTCTCCTATTTTATAGATCTTCAATCTATTCTGTACAAAGTTCCTAATTAAGTTCTGCCATAGAAAAGGACTATAAACAGAAGCAGATCTCCTACTTATGCTAAAGTGTCATACTTTGCCTGTGTTTCTTGATTTACCATTTTTGCTGTGTAGGTTTCTTTTTTCCCATTTCTTGATTAATCATTTTTCCCATTATTCTTTCTTTTTTTTACTTGAAGGAATAAGTTTAAGATGGAGGGAACTGATTTTAGGAGCTGGGATGAACTACTACCAGATGCACTGGGGTTAATCTTTGGCAATCTATCTTTCCAAGAAATATTGACAGTTGTTCCCAGGGTATGCAAATCTTGGGGCAAAGCAGTGATGGGGCCTTATTGCTGGCAGGAGATTGACCTTGAGGATTGGAGCTATCGATCTAATCCTGACAATATCGATCGAATGCTTCGGATGCTGATCACCCGAAGCTCCGGTTCGCTCCGGAAGCTGTGTGTTTCGGGCCTTCAGAATGACCCCATTTTCTTATTTATTGCAGAACAGTAAGCAGAAACTGCAATGCTAGTGTTAACCTTTTGATTTTTTTACATACAGAGTTTCTTGTTTGCTGTGCACATTATTAACACTTGACAAGGTTAGAAGAAAAGTTTCAAGTTTCAAGAAAAATCTACTGTCTGTCCTCTTAAAATTGACCATGATTTTCTTCTACTGAAGATGTTACTGCTCTCTTCATCATCTTTACGTTAATTTACATAAATGTAGCAACCTTATACGTTGTAATGACCTGTTCTCTTAAAATGGTCGCTTATTTAAGAGACTGAGGGAGTAGTAAATGACTAACTTCTATAGTACTCTGTCACCTTTTAATTGCTATGTTTGTTCGGGATTTGGATTCCCTGCTGTAACCCATGGTTGGGTTACAGCAGGGGTGCTGCGCTGCTGTAATCCGTTTGTATATTACTCATTGGCCTAAACTAGTCACTCATCCTATAATAAAAATTGGAATGAGATGGACCTTTATGCAATTTTGATCACCATCTGATATGCTTTGTAGTTCTTCAGTGGTTAATTGATCAGAGAGACTAATTACATTTTAGCTTGTGAAGATCTTCTGATACACGTGCAAACTACTAGCGTAGAAAGATCAAATGCACGATAACTAAAGTTTACTGGTCTTAGATGGTTTATAACCTTTGAATTCCTGAACCTGTAGTGCTCTTTTCATCAATTGAACCAGTAACATAAACGTAATTGTCTTAGATGGGTAATTATTGTTGGTTTTGCTAGTGCCCGCTCTCTGAAGACATTGCAGCTGCCTAGAAGCAACATGAGCGATTCAATCATAGAGCAGATGGCTGGCAGGCTTTCTTCAATCACTTTCTTGGACTTAAGCTACTGTACTAAAATAGGCCCTCGTGCATTTGAGGCCATTGGAAAGCATTGTAAGCTGCTTGCAGGGCTGTGCTGGAACATGCACCCTTTAGATATGGGGGACGAGATCTCGCAGGACGATGAGGCTCACGCCATTGCCACTACCATGCCCAAGCTTAAACACCTCGAGATGGCTTATCTCTGCTTAGATACCGCAAGCGTCGTTGAAATCATCCTAAGCTGCCCCGAGCTCGAGTATCTGGACTTGAGAGGGTGTTGGGCTGTGAAACTTGATGACAAATACTTCAAGGCAAAATTCTCTAAATTGAGGATTTTGGGGCCTCAGGTCATGGACCATTACGAGAGAAACGATTGGGAAGACTGCTCGGACTACTCTGATTCCTTGTACGATTACGAGAGTTTGGATGGAATGTGGGATGATGAGGACAGGCTGGGAGGGCTAGAGCTGAGGTTTTATGAAGGATTCGATGAGGATTCTGGTTACGGTTGGCCTCCATCACCTTAAGCCCTTTGTGAGATGGTCTACTCCTTACCTTACCAGTTCTAGCACAACCTATATGTTGCTGGACTTAAGAACAAATGTTCTCTACGGATGCAATACCGAGTGTTTGTTGGGATTGAGATTTGTGTGTTTCTTTTCTGCCATCTATTCTTGTAAGCAGAGTGGAGTTCTTGATGCACAAGTGTTTATGGTTGCTGTTAGATGGTCCAAACTATGCAATAGATGTTGTACTCTCATGATATTTCAAAAGTGGTAATGACATGTACATGTGTTATGCATAATGTTAATTATGTTATATGGAAAGACTCAGGCCCCGTTTGACACTCTTTTTTTCCCTCTTTTTTTTTTCAGTTTTAAAAACTGAAAAAAAAGGAGCGTTTGGTAACCATTTTTTTTTCAATTTAAAAAACCAGTTTTTAAACTGCAGAGTAAAAAAAAAACTCCAAAAACTGGTTTTTTTTTTCACTTTTGGTTTTTTTTTTTCGACCACCACCACCACCCTCCCACCGCCGGCAGCCACCTCAGGCGACCACCGCCGGAGACTGCCGGCCGCCGGCGACCACCGCCGGAGACTGCCAACGACCACCTCCGGCCGCCGGCGACCACCGGCAGCCACCTCCGGCCGCCGGCAGCCACCGCCGGAGACTGTCGGCAGCCATCTCCGGCCGCCGGAGACTGCCGGCAGCCACCTCCGGCCGCCGGCGACCACCGCCGGAGACGGCCGGCAGCTACCTCCGGCCGCCGGCCACCACCGCCGGTGACTGCCGGCAGCCACCTCCGGCCGCCGGCGACCACCGCCGGAGACTGCCGGCAGCCACCTCCGGCCGCCGGCCACCACCGCCGGTGACTGCCGGCAGCCACCTCCGGCCGTCGGCCACCACCACCACCACCGTCGACCACCGCTACGCCCCACCACCGCCACCGCAAACCACCAAAAAAAAAAGTCAAAATAAAAAGGGTTACCAAACACCAAAAAAAAAAACCTAAAAAAAAAAGGGGTTATCAAACACCCACTTGTTTTTATAAAAAAAAAAAATTAAGCTGCTCTTTAAAAACTGAAAACCAAAAAAAAATTTTGTCAAACGAAGCCTCAGATTCATTATTCTTCCTTTCTTTTTCCACTTCGAACGCTGCAAAGCCAGAAAAACAAGCCAACAGTTTACATGCAGATTTTAAGTCCAGCGTCTGGAGTTTGCCCAACACCAGCCATTCGTTACAACGTCCAATTCTGACGTACGAGCGGTGATTATCTTCGGAGACGATTGTGGTCATTAAGCGACGAACTGAAGTATGATTGGACTCTTTGCTACGGCGGAAAACGGAATATATGAGAAACTTTGGTGAAACTATGTAGCCTCGTTGACGAAAGGGCTTACAAGAATTGTTCCGACCGATTAGCAGTTCTATGCCTTTGAGACTCAACTTCAGTTCAGTACGGTAACTACAAGAGTTGCCATATTGGTGGGCGAGGGCATGAGAATTTTCGTTAGTGTATCCTCAGGTCAATTACACCGGTTTTTCGTGGTAGCGTGTTTCGTCTCAAAGTTCATTTTAACTATCTCGCACCACAAATTTGCATAAGTGTGTCACGAAACACCTTGCGACTACTTTCCCGCCAATGAACTCGTCGGAGTGGACAAATCCCCCCCCCCCCATCCATCTTCATCTCTGTCTTCCACCTTCCACCTTCCTTCTTCACCAACACCACCGATATGCAGCCCATTCCCACCTCCATGCTCACAATGCACGGCCTCCGCCAATCACCAAAACCATTTTCACCTCCTTCACCACCACCATCAATATGCAAGCCGACTCCTGCCTCTATGCCCACCATGCACGGCCTCCACCAATCACCAAACCTATCCCCACCTCCTTTCTCGTCGGTCGCCGCCACCTCCTTTCTGAAAACCATCGCCACCATAGCCATCATTACAGAAACCCATCACACCATCAAATTTTGCCTTAAATCCCATCGAGACCATCAATTTTTACCCTAGATCCTACCACAACTATCAATTTCTACCATACGCAAAGCCTAAATCCCTTCTTCCTCAATTTTGATTACAATCAACTCTAAATACCTATTTCTTTTTATTTCTATTACAAAAATGCTCTTCGAAGTTCAACCATATCATAAAATTTGCCTGAAATTTGGTCGAAATATGGCTAGAGAGTGATCGGTACTACACTTATGTAAGTTTGTGGTGCGAGATAACTAAAATGAACTTTGGGTGCAGTACTCTTCCACAAGCAAACTTAAGGGCATCCATTCAGCCATATCATAATTTTTGCTTGAAATTTGGTCGGCATATGGTCAGAGAGTGATCGGTACCACACTTATGTAAGTCTGTGGTGCGAGATAGTTAAAATGAACTTTGAGCGCAATATACTAGCTACCACAAGCAAACTTAGGGGCATCCAATGCAATTGACTTGTGTGTCCTCTCTCATTTCAAGTTAGCCACTAGATAAGTGGGCAAATCACCTTCAGGATTACTCAAACCAGAAATCAGGTGATATTAATTCTAAGGATTCGTCTCAGAATTGCTTTTCAAAATTGTGTATGCAATTAAGAAAAAAAGAAAGAGATTCTGAAATTGAGAAATCTAAAATCTAAAAATGGGAATGTTTTCGGAACCTTAATTTATAGACTAATAGCAACACTTTCATAAGGAAACACAAATGTTAAAGACACCACTTTAGAAATAACTGTTAGTTATGGTGCCTTTCCAGAAAATTTTTTTACAGTCCCCAAAATTGTTACGAAAAATAATGGTGTTGACAAAAATAATTTTGAAAAATTTGGGGCCTTAAGCGTGCAAGGTGCTCAGTGCGCACATTAAAGCGCACACAATAGGCCACATGCGAGCACGTGTGCGTGTGTTGTGCACTTCACAATAACATTCTCACATTTCCTTCCAAAATATCTCAAAATGATTCAAATGAAAGTGGCATGTGCTTCGTCTTAAGGTAAGAGAGTTTATTTTCTCTCCGATTTGGGACAAAGAAAAAAACTATTTGGGTCTTTAACTTTACTCATACCACATAGAAGCACATCAACATAACAATCTAACACTAACCTTTACCCTGTTTTTTGAATCTAATTTGCATTTAGCTACGAGTAAACGACTAGTAAAAGTTTAGCATATGCCCTTTTTTGTAATGCTCTATCGATCACGTCGGAAAGTATCGTTTTATACTCTTATATGTTTGTCCAGACTGACCTACTGAATTGAATTTTATAGTAAAATTGCAATTTATTTTACCATCTATTTTGAAGATAATTTACATTTAACTATACATAAAAGGTTAGCATAATATTCTGTAAATCGTTCCATCTAAATTTTTTAATAATGGCATGAATAAAGTATTGGCTCCTCTTGATTTGATACAAGGTTAGCGACGACGAGGTGACTTTCCTTATAGAAAAGGAAAGCCACTTAAACCCTAAACTCTAAACCCTAAACAGGTGGGAGAGTTGTTCGTCTTCATGCTAAATAAAATATTTAGTTATATCAAAATATTTTATTTTACACTTTATATGTTTGTCTTTTACTGTGATGTATATCGTTTAAAAAAAACATAACAAAATATAAAGTTACATTCATTTTCTTACATAGCCTTTTTGTGGGGACACCACAATAGAAAGAACCTAGCTATCCTCTATAAAGGGGTGGAGGGTAAAAGTGTGTGAAGAATCTTTGTGAAACAAAAAACATGAATTCCTACACGCTTTGGCTTCGCAAATTCCAAAGCCAAGTGATGGGAGTAAAGAAACTCACTTCCATAGGTTATTGTCTCAAGACTCACAGACTCTCAGAGTTGGCTTGCCGTGCAGACTATGTTAAGTTGCCTTGTACAGTACAGCCTACGCACGTTGCTCCGCACTAAATTGTTCTCTCTCTGCAGTTATTTATTTATTTGGCACTTGGCAGGCATGATCTCTCACTCCATTTCCTCCTTCCCTCTACTTCTTTGAACTTCATTTATTGATGATGGAGATTTTTCTTTTTTCGTTTGGTGAGAAGGCTGGACTCTAATCCACCGGGAGTATTACGTTTCGAAAGCTGATAAGAACGTCACATATATTAATAAATGCGAGAAGTAGGATTCGAATTCATGTGGAGAACCTGAGTTGGGATCTTGAGTACCACTGAACCAACTCATGTTGACGATAGTAGAGATTATTGTCTGTTAAGTCAAGTGAAAAACTGAATTTCTAGGCATTTAGCCAGATCACTTTTCTAAAGACAGGCACTAGTGAATATGATAGTGTAACTGAACGGAACAAAAGCAACAGTGTGGTAAAATATAACAATATTACCTTGTAACTTTTTCTTTAATTGAAATACTAAACTGTAACCGGAAGCAATTTAATATGCAAGTTTAGCAAAAATTATGTAATTTATAGTTGTAAAAAGAACATAAATATATGTAGTTTATAAAGGTTGCGACACAGTAGCTGTCTTAAAGACGTTGCTTCTCCCTTACGTACAAGTATTGAGGTAGATAAGCTCTTTGAGATGATATCCATTTATGCAGGCGTGTCTCTTTTATAGGTAGGTTATAAAGGTCGCGACATAGTTGCTGTCTTAAAGGGCCTTACGTGCAGGTATGGAGGTAGATAAGTTTTTCAAGAAAACATCCATTTATGCAGGCGTGTCTCTTTTATGTGCATGTTTACAGAAAGACGAGATAAAGTAATTCACGATCACGTCGTCCAAATATTAAAAGTATGTAAGAATATATTATGCAAATATTAAAATTATGGTGCACATAAAGTTTTGGTAGCTTTATATTTAAAAACGTTTCGAGTACACTTCTATTGTCCCAACTTTTAATCTTGCCCCGTGTAATGACACATCTTTTTCATTTATCAGGTCAAAATGAACAAACTTAAAAATTTTGTGACCTTCTCCCTCCATTCCTAAAAAATTGATCATAGTGCGTTTTTAGTCTGTCTAAAAAAAAATTGATCAATTTTCAAATAAAGAAATATTTCATAAGTTTTTTCCCATGTTTATCTTTTTTTTTTTACACTTTTCTTATTCAATTTTTCTCTCCACATCTAATTCATTTTCTTTCTCTTAACCCACTTTCTTCCTTCCCTCTCTTTTACTCTCTTAAAGTAGAATCGAAAACTCATAAAATCTAACACATATCATAAATAAGCGTACAATTCAAACATAATTGAATGTTTAGGAACAGAAAGAGTATATATAGGATACTAACAATGACAACAATAGATAGAGTCAAAAGGCTAGTAAACCCAACATAATTAGACTTCATTTTGTCATTTTTATAATCGGATAGACAGAGAGACGTGGAGGGGTTATTATGTTCCTTAAAGTGATGGGATGTTTGTTTGTATCTACCCCTTTTTTGCAGTTAATTTATTCCCCCAATTGCTCATTTTATATTGCCCTATGTAGAATGTCACATGATTGATTACATGTGGATTCATGCCTTTGGATCTTCCACTTTTTTGTTATAATAATCGTCCATTAAGAAAATAGGTATGGTAATGCTTTCAACATGCCAGGGCATCAGTTTTTAAGAAACTGATGATAAGATTCTTAGGGCCTGTACGATTACAATTTTTTTTTTTCTGTATTCTATATTCTGTTTTTGGTTTTCAGAATTTAGTATTCAGTTCTAAAATCGTATTGTATACTTTTACTTTTTTCTGTATCTACTTTTTCAATTTTTTTGTACGTTTATCATTTTCATTTTCGTTTTCACCAACTTTTTTCTGAACCAATTCATTAATGGACCCCACTATTTTCATTTCTAGGAAGACCCAGTGAAATTGGTGGTCTAGTTTGGTGAGTGTTTGTTGAAACAGAGTGGTAGATATAAGGGAGAAGATGTGGTATTCTGATTAGGAGAATACAGTTCGAGAAAAAGGTGAAAACACCCTTTGGGTGTTTTCAGCTTTTTTGACACTATTTGGAAATTTTATCCAAAACGGAACTGAAAAAACGTAAACATACACAAAAAAAATGCATCTTTTTCATCATCATTACAAAAATGAAAACTGAAAAACGTAAACGTACAGCCCCTTAGTTTTCCTGGTTGGTGCAGTTAAGTACTTGAAAGATCTATTGTTCATGTAATGTTGTTCGTTTGAGCTGTAATTGATAAAATTATTCTTTGCTTAAAAGCATTTTCTTTTTGTTTCGTTGACACCGATAATAAATCATGATACATTATTATTTAAGTAAAAATATATTTGGTTTTATTAACCGATTGTTATTCTCAAATTCATTATTTTATGCCTCGGAGAAATTGAGGATTTTTTGTAGATGAAAATATTCACACGCAAAACCACGTCCAAATCAACAAACATTGTGTAAATTTAAAATATGAAGAATCTGAAAGTTCAAACCGAAACTTTCAACTAATTTTAGAATATGTTTGACGTTAATTCTCAAAAGTAAATTTAAAATTAAATCAGAATCACTTTACAAAATTAACTTTTATCTGTATTGTGTAAACTTGGCTTTTAAGTTATGAATATGGATAAACAATGCCCAAATTAATTCAATGTGATAAAATAACCAAGAAATTTAATGTTTCAATAAAAGATGCTAGAGGTCTTTGACTCTAATAGGGACATTTGGTTTTGCACATGGCCAAACGACTCGAACCTAATTATCAGAATAATCTGTAGTTTTTATTTTCATGTATCATTCAGTAAGTTTTTAGTTTTTGGAGGCTGATTTGGTCAGTCTTATTATTTTTTTTTTTGTCAAAAGTCTAACAAGTTAATTTAATATAATTTTAATCAAGTATATATTAATTTATCTATTTCAACTTTATTTATCTATTTCAAACATGCTCTTGATGGATCTGCGCAAATAACAAATTATGTCCAGTCTCAAATTCAGACTTACTTAAAGTTGTTGGGGCCCAATTGTTTGTAGGTGGATAGTCGGAGTGAGGTAGCACAATCACAGTGGGAACCAAACAAGATCGAAAGTACAAAAAGATGCTGATACTGTTGTTTAAGGAGAATGTAACAACAAACAAATATGGCTCTACTGGTATCTTTTTTTTTTTTATCCTTGTTAACAACGCTCTGTAAGTTGTTAATTTCCTCCAAACGGAAAGGCATGCAAATTGCTCGAAAGAGAGAAAAAAAATTAGCCAAAGTGGTGACTAAATCAGATACGCTCAGCATTTCCCAAATTTGTAACGGACTCGGATGGAAATAATACTGTCTCGACTCTCAAATTCTGCTAAGACAATACCTAGAAACATAAAAACGTGTTTAAGCTGGTAAGAGACGAATATTTGCACGGTGAACTGGTTAAAACTTTATCCTTGTCATCAACGCTTTGTAAGTTGTTAAATTTCCTCCGAATATGGAAAGGCATGCAAATTGCTGGAAAGAGAGAAAAGTAGTCAAAGTGGTGAGTAAAGCTGATACACTCGATGCACTCGAGGCCATTATCAAAACTTTTATAACGGAATCGGATGGAAATGATATTGTCTCCACTCTCAAAATCTGCAAAAAGAATACTGGAAACATAAAAACATGTTCAATTGATGTGAGACGAATATTTACACGGTGAACGGGCCAAGACTACGGAAGGACGTCATGAACCACAACAAATGCCTTAATCGTGTGGTGCAATGTAGTAACAATAACGTAAACAAAAATATCCTACAAAAGTTTTCTTCCAAAAAATTATGTAACGAACTCAACTTGGCGATTAAATGCTCCAAAACCTAACTTAAGGTAAGGGGTAGGTTATGCTCTGGCCTGGGAGCAATCCGAACTTAAATATTGGGCTTAGATGGGCCTCTCTACAGTCTAATCTGCTGTTCATGTATGGCCCGCATCAAAGGTTTCAATTGCTGTGGGCTCCAGTCCATTTTATGGTCCATTTCGAGATGGACTAGGGACCATTTATCATTCTACATATGGTTCACTCAGCGCCAGCGGCAAGGATGTAGGCCGAAGTCTAATCAATACGCGAAATAAGAGAATTTAGGGCCGTACGCTTATACAATTCTTTTCCGCGTTTTGTATTCTATTTTTGTTTTCAAGATTTTAGTATTCAGATAGAAAATTCTTTCTTGTACTTTTATTATTTTCACAATTCATTTTAGCTACTTTTTTGTCGGATTTGTGTACTTATATCATTTTTATTTTCATTTTTCTACCCTACATTTCTGACAAAGTCCCCCGCCTCCCCCTCCACACTCTGCCCTTTCCACTCTCTGCCCTTTCCAACGAGATCTACCGCCGCCGGTCTAGTGCCGCCCCTTTTCCGACGATCTTCCCCATTTACCGCCGCCCTGCACATGGATTTCAATCGATGAATGCCTGAGCTTCAAGATGGGTGACTGCCAGACGGGTTTCAGGATGACTACTAGATAGATTCCAATCGATGAATGCTCGGGCTTCACCTACCAGATCGAGGCTCTTCGCCTACCAGATCTCTTCAAGATGGACGGTATTTCATGGATTCATCAAAGAATACACAGAGACGTTAAGGCTCTTCACCTACCAAACCTCTCTCTCTATTTTTTTTGTTTGTTTGAAATGGTTACGGTGGTTAGATCGGCCATCGTGGGTTACAATTGGAGGGTGGTTTATGGTGGCTGTGTGATGTAGTGGTTATGGTGGCTGTGTGGTGACGAAATGGCCAGAAGAGATGAGGTTTGAGTGGTGGGCATGGTGGCTATGGTGTGATTCAGTGTGGTGGTTCAGTGACGGGTATAGATAAACACGGGTGGTGCATGGTGTGCTAGGGAAGATACAAAGTTTGAGTGTTGAGTGGTGGGCATGGTGGCCGTGGTGCCTTTCTTTGCGGTGGTTCCGTGACGGATCTGGACAAATGCGGTGGTGCACGGTGGTGCAAGGGAGGAGAGAGAGGGAGGGAGCAGCTTCTGGACTTTTTTGCTTTTTTCTGAGATTGAGTTCATTTTTTGGAAAAAGGTGAAAACAGTCTTGGGCTGTTTTCATGATTTTGGGTACTGTTTGGATATTTATATCCAAAACAGAATTGAAAAAATATAAAAGTACACGAAAAATGCATCTTTTTTTATCATCATTGCTAAATACAAAAATGAAATAAGGTAAACGTATTGGTCCAGCCTAGGCAGATTTCGGCGACGCCCAAATCGAGATCGGCGTCGTCATTCACTTGCCGCTAGGATACGCGGTAGCTGGTGGTGGTGGGCCATGGCTGTTGTTGTTCTTGGCCCCGGCTGTTGCTGCTCGCGGTTTTTTTTTTCCTCCTCAAATCTGATTTACCCATCTGCCGGCGGCAATAGAGGCTAGTCGCGATGCCCAAATCCTCCGCCGCCGTCTTCTCTTCTCTTTGTTGCGCCGACTGCTGCCTTCTCTCCCTTCCGCTTCTTCTCTTCCTGTTTTGTTTTAACTTTCTCTCCCTTTTCCTTTTCTTCACGCCACTTTCTTCTCTTCTCCTTTTGTTTCTTCCTTTCTTTTGGGCCCACTTTTTCTTTATTTTCTTTTTCCTTTTCAGATCCCCCAACCTTTTTTTTCCTGTTCTCTTCTTCATTTGTTTGTTCTTCTGGGCCCCTCTTTTCATTTTCACGAAACTGCTTTTCTTTTCTTCTTTTTTGCCTTCTTTTTTTTATTTTCATTGCACACTCTTTTCCTACTGCTTTATTTTTTGCACGAACAATTTATCAAACTATTGCAGTTGCATTTTTTTAAAAATTTTAACATCGGACTCTTTTTTTATAGCCACATTCACAGAAGGAGTTTAGGAAAATACGGAAATTGGCCTCTTCAGTTGTACTTTCCTTCAGAATCTTGCATCCTTTTTACGGTTACCTTCAACATCTTTGACTGATTTCCAGATGACTTCCTTCAAGGATTTCGAGCTTCCCGATCCTTCCTTCCCCATCATCAAGGAGAACGGAGACCAATGGATTAAGAGTACAACTATGGCCGTTCATCCTCCAGCTATAGGGATATTGGCTCAGGATCGTCCTCTTCATTTTGACCCGCCCTATTTGACAGACTGGTGCATTGAATCTACTACAGTCGTAGTCAATCACGTGAAAAGCACCAGCTACAGCTCTGGTTCGGATGCTTTATTACTGCGGTCATGTCTCCACGATTCAGCGGAAGCAGCTTCTCATGCCATGGAGACGCCTTCGTCTGACGTTCGGCTACTTCGACATAATCTTGAATCTGGCCAAGCCACTTAGGGAATCCCCTTCTTCCGATTTTGATGAACATGCTTATATCGAAGGCTACTGGGAATGGCTCGACGACGCGCTCAGGAGAAATAAGACTTGATGAAGCGGGGAGCTATAATGCACTGCACGCCTCAGTGTTCAATTATGATAGAGACAAGTACATCCTCCAAGCATTCTGTGAATCGTGAATCGTGGTGCTCTTCTTCAAACACACTACACACTTCACTTGGAGAGATCTCTATTTCTCTTTTGGGATTTATGAATGATCGAGAGACTTTATGTTCATGGACTTTTCTACGACGAAGTTGTTCCATCGGCTAGAGAATTGACTGGTCTCAACTAAGATGGGAAACTTCTCTTGCCTCCAAGTTGTAAATACCTGTTCATGGGCTTTCACGAACTTAACTACAAAAATGAGGGAGATTAACATGTGACTTTTCTCGAATGGGTCCAGTTTTAGTTTAGAGGTCCCATCAATACGGCGAACCTCCAGCAAGAACGTCAAAGAAAAGGGATAGTAAAGCAAGACGTTGGCATACACATACAGTGCCATCGATCATATCTTTTCATGGGGAAAAGAGCAGTTTTACATGTGTGAGGAGTTAGGTGTAGATGAACTTACTTGGCATAATTTCTATCATGTTGGCTTTGTAAGTTTGTTCTACCTGGTAGATATTTTAATTACATTCATCCCGATGTCTTCAAGGTGGCAAGCATGATGGCTTATGGAAGCAAGTTCTCCTTAGTTGTACCAGTGCTCACCTATATTTACAATGGCCTAAGGGATCTTACCTCTTCCTCTCAAATAAAGAAGTGTGAAGCAATATTTTCTATTCATTATGTATATGGGTGGATAGAAAATTACTTTGACGCTTACTTCTCTTCTGATCATATTCACTGTGGTGCTCGCATGACTAAAGTTTTCGCTGAGAAGATGGCAAAAGGCTTTGATATTTCACGCACTCGAGATTTGCTTGAGAAAGTCAACACATCTACATTAGCTGCTTTGAGTTTGTATAGGAAACAATAGTTCACTTTGATAGACGACGAAAACCTATCATCATCTTGGAGTGACTACTTCATCAGCCTATGCTCGAGCTACTTAACCCTTCGACACCGTAGTGAGTACATCATTGATCCTTAAAGTCCTCATAGGATCGGCGACCAATTCGGTTTCTGCCAAGACATTCCAGATGGACTAAAGAAAAAGCTACATGCGACCTCATTAGATGAAGTGATTCAACTCTGACAGTCATGCATTCGTCTCTCTAGTGGGTCCCAAGTCATCATTCCATGTCATCCGGCGACTAAGTCATGTCTCACCACAAAAGCTTATGCCGCACGGTTGTCAAACCGACTTGAAGATGCTTTGAAACCTACCAAGATCATCATCAGAACAAGTAAGAATGTGGCATCAAATGTTCCAAAGTCTAACATGTTGAAAGGTGCTTCCATACAGCCTTCAGGCAAAGAGAAGATCTTAAACTTTGTTCCACATCCCGACAAAGTGAAGAAAAATACTGCGAAGTCTGCTTCGGATAAAGTCCAAAAGGTTTGAGCTAGTAAAGAAAATGAATTGTTCTATCGCTTCCAAGTTGCAATAGACCAGAACATGCGACTGAGAATGCTCATGTGAAGGTTCATCAGCTTTTCTTAGTTATCGTGAAAGACTCTAATCGCTCTCGTAACATTAAAGAGGGGATATGAGCTCGTTCATCCAGTGACGGGGAAATACGAATGATGATGATCAACGCTGGAAGCGACTAGCCAAAAAGAAGAAAAGCCAAATATTTTGACTTGACTACAGAGGTGTTATTTGAGAACGTCCCTATCCCGTATGTTATCTTCCAGAATTGGCAAGATAGGTACATACGTAGGCTTCATTTAGTGCAAGCCCTTATTCTTTTAGTTAAAACGGTTCTTACATTCTGAGATATTCTTTCATTTTCATCCAGTTAGATGACCAAGGACTTCCTTTCAATGATGACAAACTATTCTTTAAAGATGAACACTCTGTGGATGTCCCAAGTTCTTTTGCGCTGATAGCCAAGAATCTTGATTATACAGTACCGGCGGGCCTCAAGCAAGAGGTGGTGGTGAAGGAAAAAAATGTAACAAGTGCATGAAGCTACCCTGTCCCTTTTTGCCTGTGAAGCCATGCGTGTCCCTGTACAGATGAAGCGTCCATCTATTCTGCAAGCAGTTGTGCATCAGAATACGAGTCCTTTAGTTTTTGAGTTTCAACTGGAGGCAAAGATTTCAGATTGTCAACAGAAATACCTCATCATGTTGTGGAACTTAATAAAAGAAAGGCTTTTTAGAGTACCCTTAGAGCGCATGGCCTTGGTCAAGAAAGATGTGGACTCACTATTAAAGGAAATGGCTAATGTGAAAGCATTGACCTTTCTTATTTGGAAAAGCTTATGAGTTCCTTTTTTGTAACGTTGCTAGCTAGCTATGAGCCATAAGGTCTTCTTGAGATGCATCCAAAGAGCAGCACTCAAATGTCTCTCACCGTCTTGTTGAGGTAGAAACAAAATCCAGCAAGAAGAAAGAGCTTGTCGATTCTCGCAAAGCACATCTAGCAAGGATTAATGAGAAACACTATGAGCTGATGAAGCAACTTCAAGAGCTAGATGAGCAAAAGGAAGCAGCAAAGACGTTGCTCAAGCAAGATGAAGAGGATCTATCGAAGCTAGACATGGAAATTTCCCATATAAGAGATGAAATCACTTCGCTTGAAAACATCTCTCCCTTGAATGACGAGGACACAACAACTTTGGAGAAGATGAAAGCGCTTCTTGAAGATAGTAGAAGGGAAGGGAAGGAACTGTAATGTGCTGATATGGTACCAACACATTTCTTTGACTTTTTCTCTTCAATGCACGAGTCCTCTTTTCATTTTAGGAACTGTAATGTGCTCGATCCCCCAGAAATGGTGTTTATCACTGGGGGTCCTTCAGGAGTGCCTCTTCTGTTCTCCGATGATTCCTTCTTCCATTTTGTTGTCGATTTTTGGTCTTGATGAATTGCCTGAGATGCCCTTTAACTATGAAGTTTTCAATTTCGCGCTGAAGCACCTTGCATTCATCGGTTGTATGTCCGTGATCTTTATGGAAGTGACAATATAGTTGGGAGTCTCTCTTCTCGGCTGGCCCTCTCATGGGTTTTGGCCATTTAAGGATGTTTTGACCTTTGATCTGGTTTAGGATGTGCCCACGAGAAGTATTGAGAGGGGTAAAGGCTTTATGAAGCATTGTTCGCGAGTGCTTGGATTCATTCGGGGTTTTCCCTTCAGGGCGATCTTACCTTTTTTGTCCCGTGTGCGCTTCTTCGTGCTGCGAGGTGGTTGAATCTTCTTCAGCTCGAAGATACTTTTCCACCCTGTCAAGGAGGTCCGACATGTTCTCTAGCGGACGTTTGTTTAACGAGAAACGTAAGGGTGTGCCCGGCCTCACTCTTCTAGCCATTGCTGCGAATGTCACTCCTGGATCTAAGTGATCAATAAGAAGTTTCTCAGAGTTAAAGCAGGCATAGTACGACTTTAATGATTCCTTCGACCCCTGGACTATAGGAAAGAGAGTCGAGGAATTCTTCCTTTGCACACGACTTATGAGGAAATTGCTCCGGAAGGATTCAGCTAATTAAGCCCAGCATGAGATAGAGCGAGGCGTCAGGTGTTGGAACCACACATGTGCGGCTCCTTTCAGCGTTATGGGAAATGCCCGACACATGTTCTGGTTGGGGACCAAATGCAAGTTCATGCCCGAGGTAAAACAAGCCAAGTGCTCCATTGGGTCTCCTGTGTCATCGTATGACTCACATGGAGGCATTTTGAAGTTGGGGGGAACTAGGAAGAGATCAACTTCTTCTACGAACGGTCGTTCGACGATGATTGGAGCGTTGAAGTAGTGCTCTGCCCGGTTGTCACCAGAATTGACGTAAGTGTTTTTGGAGGATTGAGCCTCGTAGTAGCTCTCTTTGTGTCTTTTAGATCTTGGGTTACGTTGTTCGTCATCGGAGTATTCATCTTCCACTTGTATCACATGTCGGTTGCTATGTGCCTTGTCCCCTATTTTAGAGCCGCCTGGTCCTTCGTGGAAATTCAATTGCTGGGGGACATATTGCCTCTGCGCATCAGTTATTTGCTTTCCCTTAAGAGGCCGAGGAGGCTCTAGTTGCAAAGGTAGGTTTTCAATGGTGGCTTACAACTTTTCGATGGATCGCTACATTGTCTGAATGACAGCGAGTAGGTCATCTTGGTTGTTGACAGTCGGTGAAGTGATATTAGTAGTAGCGACCGTAATGATTCCGGCAGTAGGAGGTTCAGATGGACCAACAGGTTGCAGTGGAGTTGAGGCAGGGTTAGTGGGGAGTAGCGTGGCTATCGTAATTGCTGGCTGTCGTCGTGGCTACTAGGGTTTCCGCCACTCCTTTCCCACGATTTGCCGGTTGGGAAGTGGCTCCACCACGAGCAAGGTCACGGAGTATCGTTGACGGTGAACTCGACGTGAGCGCTCCATCTTGTTGAAGTTGCGGATGGGGATTTTGAGCATGATCTATTCATGAATTTCGGTCCCGCGGATGGTGCCAAAATATTTTGGATGAAATCCGAAAATCACTTCGTGAACAGACTTGCACAGCAAAGATAACACCGGTGACTCGCCGGAAGGGTTTCCGACTGGTATTTTCCGATGCTTAAGTCAGAAAATATTTAAGCGAGATTTAGTGTAGATTCAGATTGAGATACTTACCTTTCAATTGTTCCTCCCTTTTCCTTTCATAGAGCCCCTTCCCTTGGTAGTTAGTTACTCTTCCTTTAATTAGGGAGTTACTAGACTAATGAGAGGTTACTCTAATTAGTGGGTAGTTATTGCTATTAAGTAGGGGGTTATTATCATAATGGGAATGTGGGTGGTTGCCATTTTATACCTTTTCATTAGTGGTGTGATAATTTTGAGGGCGTCAGATGGAGACACGTGTCTCCATCTGCTAGGCGGTACTTTTCTCCCATGTCACATTCTTTGTTTACTTACCGAAGAAAGCATAAAAAAAGAAGAAAGCATAAAAAAAGAAGAATTGTGTTTTTTTTTAATCTTCTTATTTTAACAATTTTCTTTCTAGACAAATTGACGTCTTGACTTCACTTGGTTCCACGTTTCCAAGTGTACCAGACTTTCCATCTTACTAAGTTGTAAGTGTAAGATAAGTAAGCGCAACTAATCTAGCAATGATTTCAAGCATTAGCAGCCCACTCAACTACTACATATACTAGTAGTGTATTTATATTGGAGGCAAATGTCAAAGAAGATTAGGCAAAGGGACAATTCAGTCTGCATATTATGTCCAATTACTCTCAAGTTCACAAGTACCTCAGCATAACGCCATAAATTCCTCAGTCTTGGTTACTTTGTAATAAAATACTCATGTTTTTACTGTTATTCGGGTTATAAAAAGATATATAAACTTTATTGATGTTCGTTTTTTATATATTTTTAAAAACTTTTATTTAGTAATGCTACAAAGTGCTACCAAGAATTATCACCGATGTCATTAACGATATTCAATGATCATTAAATATCGCTATATGAAGAGTTATATCTATCTTCTTACAACGGGGATCGCTTTTATCCTCTTTTGAACTCTATCGATTTGGTTGTACCCTTTTCTCAGATTCTTCACTTATTATTATTATTTTTAGGTTTTAATTCTCTTTTTTTGTTCATTTCTTCAACACCTGAAATTTTGTACCTGATTTTTTTTCCCCCAGTAGAAAACATATATTTGACGGTCCACCAACTTCCAATGATGCCTCCTTTGCAAGAGAATATTAAGAATATTCGAAATGGTATGCTATGGTCCATTTTAAATGAACAATTTATAACGAATGACTATGACAATAAAGAGCAGTCAATATTCATGCATGCAAGACTAGTGTCATGTGGTAGTCTTATCGCTTTAATTGATTTAGTTCAAATATGAAGAATACAAGGATTATCATTCATGTAGCCGGAGAACACCCTGGTTATGAAACTTTTTATAGATTTATAGTTGCGCTCATTCTTTATTCTTTTAAGAATAAACTTGACTGTTATCCAAGTTATATGAATCTTCCTCAAATTCCGTGTATAGTGACAATTAATAGTCACTAAATGTTTCTAGTAGATTTTTTCTAATACTTTCAACGATAATTATAAGCAGCACTTTTTTTACCGTTACTAAATAAAAGTCACTAGAGACATTTAGAGATAATTAATTGTCACTATATAAGAAGTAGGAGAAGATTACTCCAACCGGGATAGTAGCTAAATTTTTTCCTTCTTTTAAACAATCTCATTATAGGATATCAAATAGACAATAACTAACAAGCAAAGACTGGGAGAGAGCCTCCACAAACAACTCATGTTCCTCAATCGTCTCGCCAAGAAACACCAAAAACTTACCTTTCTCGTATCTCTAATCTATACGCCCCACTAACTCATTGAACGCGATGCAAAACGTTTAAAGTGAGCATCTTGACTGGTTACGTCGCGTGCTCCCAATTACTCGTTTACTTGATGGGTTCTCTCGCTTCGACAACTAACTCGAGATGACATTTACATGCCCAACTCTTCGATGCGGGCCGAAATCGATTCCAAGTTTCTTATTAAGATAAGACGTCAAAACTCTTTACCAAGTTAATTAGTCGATTGCCACACTGATAAATTCTTTAAAAATTGAGAAAATATTATTTTTGGCAGTTGGACTTGGGAGGTAGGAAGGGATGAAAGTGGAGGCGGGTAGGTGGGTTACCCGGACGTGACACAGTTGGACCTCCCTAATGCCCTCAAATATTCAACCTAAATATAATAATAAGGGTTAATCTGGCAATTAGAGTATCCACCTTTTCAGCTTTTTTGGTATATATATGTCCAAATGTGCATCATTTTTAATTAGACTTTGAAAATCTTAGTTGATGGAGAAGGAAGTCCTTCAAAACATGGCCTGACGTAGTTAGCTTATCTAATTTAATCTACCTCCAATTAGTCTCTTTATTTAATACTTTTAAGGGCACTTTTAACACTTTCCCTTCGGACACTTGAATCTTTTCAAGATCAGGTTGTGCCTAGTTTGCGGGGAAAGACTCTGAAATTTCACCATAAATTCTTGGAAGAGCAAATGAACAATTTATAGATGAGCTCACTTGAACAGAAGTGGAGCCTTCGATTGAGTTACCATGAAAGTGGGATATTAGAGAGAGCTTATAAGTCAAGGTCAGGATAATTTTGTTGACAAGATATGAATCGCAATTAAGACTAGATTTGATCTCAAAGATACGATTGTTTTTGTCGTATAAATGACGGTTTTAGATGGTTACACCGATTATTTCGCTTTAAATCTTACATGATCTTGACAGTAGATTAAAGTGTTTCAACGTTAACCTATTGACTGAAATAAGTTAGAGTTGGTCATGGTTAGATTTTATATTTCATGAACTCGTTAGGTTTTCCTTAATAGTTTTTAAATTTTAAGGAGAAACCTTCTTTTTACAACGAATTATAGTTGTAACTATCCGTTTTTTTTTGTAAATTAAATAGAAAATGATTTCTTGATCTAGTAAGTAATAAAAAAAAAAGGTTTCTTCGAGAGAGACACAGACTTTCAAGTGAAATTCTATTGTGCTATCCCTTACATACCCCTAATAATGATATGTGCTCATTATGTTGATCACTCGTCAACGATCAACACACAAAGGTAGAGTTGTCAAACGGGCCGGGCGGCCCGCGGGCTGGCCCGACCCGGCCCGGTTCTGGCCCGGGCTGGCCCGGCCCCGACGATGAACAGTAGCGGCCCCAGCACAGCGGGCCTGGGGCCTGGGCCTGGACCAGGCCGTCCATTGCTGCGAAAAAGCCCGGCCCGGCCCGGAAACGGGTTTGGCCCGGCCCGAAGTCGGCCCGGGTCTGGCCCGGTCTGCGGCCCGGGTCTGGCCCGGTCTGCGGCCCGGATCTGGCCCGGGGCTGGCCCGGTCTGCGGCCCGGGTTTGGCCCGGTTTTGGCCCCACTTGTTTGAATTTTTTTGTTTTTCCCCCCCTTTCTTCCACCCCTTTTCCAAAATTCCACTTTTACCCCCCCAACAGCAATATAACGGCTAGTTTGGGGGGTATTTTAGTCTAACCTATATTTTTCAACTCCTTTACACTCTTACCCTCCCCAACAACTATAAACGGATAGTTTGTAGGGGTATTTTGGTCTTTTGTGAAGTTTCTAAAATCTATAAATTCACACCATTTCTCTCTAATTTTTCACACCAATCTTCTTACTCTCTCTTACCTAAACATTCTATATTTCTACAAGCTTTGCTACTATTTTCCTCTCCAATTACTACTCTTGCTAATTACTACTAGTATTTACTAATTAGTACTCTTGTTTATTAATTACTAGTCTTGCTAAATTCTTTTTAATTACTACTCTTGCTAATTACTACTAGTATTTACTAATTAGTACTCTTGTTTATTAATTACTAGTCTTGCTAAATTCTTTTTAATTACTAACTCTCTAATATTTGTTACTCGTTCATTCTTTTAATTGTTATTTCTTATTACTACTCTTATACTTGTGTATTTAGTTACTCTTACAAAGTTTAGCTCGAAATATGGCTGGATTATTGAAGAAAATGAGGCGTGCATCGTCATCACGAAAAACATCATCATCATCGCAAGCACCACCACCAGCACAAGCGCCAGCGCCACGGCCATCACAAACACCAATCCAAGCACCAACACAACCATTCGTTCCTGGACGAATGAGTACAGGCTGTATGATAGATACCCAAGCCAATTGGGAGTTCAATCAAAACATTCCAGATTTTGAATACACGCCTGATGAAGACCCCCCGCATTATAGTCAAGGACGCAGCTCGGTTGGCGAAGCTACTACTCCGTGGCATAATCTCAACCCTATGCCTGGTCATGATGAAGAAGGGCCGAGCAATGCCTCCGGTAATGAGCCAGAAGTCCAAAAGGGGAAAAAAAAGAAAGCCGAGTGTTGGAATCATTTCGATGTAGTTATGGTGGACGGCATCCGAAAAGCTCGATGTAAGTACTGCGCTAAATTATTTTCGTCTGGTAGTGGTAATGGACATCTTAACAGGCATTACCCTCTGTGTGCACCTCGACAAGGCCACGTCGAACCTACCCAAACGCAGTTATCTTTTGACGGTAAGTTATTTGTTTATAATCAGCGAGAGCAAAGAGACGGTCTCGCTGAATTTGTTATTCATGATGAACAAGCCTTTTCTTTTGCCGATAATCCTAAGCACTCTAGATATATGAACACATACGTTCAACCTTTGTACAAAAAGGTTCATAGAAACACAACTAGATCCGATGCACTCCGACAGTACAATGCTGCTAAAGCACGCCTTATCGATTATTTCGATAAATTTGAAGGTAAAGTTAGTCTTACTTCTGATATTTGGCAATCTCCTTATACTTTTGTTAGTTATTCTTGTGTGACCGCTCATTGGATTGATGTAGATTGGGTTATGCACAAGAGAATCATCGCTTTCGAGCACTTCCCTTATCCGCACGATGGAATGAACATTGCTATTCTTATATTAAAAGCATGCACCACATTTAAAATTAAGGATAAGATTATGAGTGTTAGTTTTGATAATGCTTCTAATAATAAAGTTGCTGTTGCAGCTTTAAAGGAGACGCTTCAACCTGTACTTAACGGTGAATTATTTCATGTTCGCTGTGTTTGTCACATTATTAATTTAATTGTTCAAGATGGTTTAGCTGCTGCAGGAGATATTCTTCTCAAAATGAGGGGTATGACAGCGTATGTTAATAGCTCGAGTCCGAGAACACAACAATTTAAAACGTTGTGTGTTCAATATAATATGCCTCGCAGGAGAGCAGTTACAGATGTGGTCCACAGGTGGAACTCTACATACCACATGCTTTTACACATTCTGGCATACCGAGAAGTCTATACGCATTTTCTACTAACCCAGTTCCCAGCCGGCTTGCCAACTCAAGAGGAATGGCAGATGGCCACATACCTAGCTGAATTTTTGGAGGTATTCTACACGTCTACCAATTTATTGTCTGGTACGTACTATCCCACCTCTCCTCTCGCTGTAATAGAAATTCTGAAGATGGCTACAATGTTAACAAAATGGAGATATATAGGACCCTTTAAGGAAATAGTAAAAGTGATGGATCAAAAATTTAATAAATATTGGAGTAAGCTGCCTGCTATTTTTACTGTGGCTACTTGTTTAGATCCTAGGTTAAAGTTGCATGGCGTGAACGCCTCGATACAAGAGATATCGAAATTAATGTGCTACACAGCAGAGGAGACAACCGCATTCACAGCAAAAGTGAGCAAGAGGTTTGAGGACTTGTTCAACGTCTATCGTAATTCTGCTGACGTGCGCGGGCGAGCTACATCATCATCCACTGTTGAGAGGTATTATGCGCCATACCTTCAGGGCTTTGAACATCTAGTAGCAAGACAACTACCAGGTGAAGGTACTTCTAATTCGGCAGGTTCGTATACTTTTTCCTCTTTTAATGAGATTGGTGTATATGCAAATACTGATCATTATTCTGATTTATCAAGGCAAGAACAGGTTAATTTTAATTTGTTAAATTTTTGGAAACAAAATCAAAACATGTATAAAACTTTATCCCAAATTGCACGGGATGTACTGCCAGTGCAAGCCTCCACGGTTGCTTCAGAGTCGGCATTTTCAGCTAGCGGGAGGGTTTTGGATGACAGGAGGAGTCGTCTTAACCCCGAGTCGCTCGAGCTATGTGTATGTTGGAAGGATTATCTTGATGCGAAATACCGCGAGCAAGATAAACCGATTGATGATAGGAAGAGCAGTGACTCGGATATTGAAGTACTTCTGGATGATTAGGTAATTTGTTTTTATTTTCCTCTTTTGATCCTTTTGGTTGACGTTGCAGATTTCTTGATCTTTGATTGCTGATATTTTGGATAGACATTCATTATTATTTTGATTGTTAAAATTTTAAGAATAAATTTTTTCACAAAATATACTTTTTTTTCCATATATATAAAATAAATTTTTACAAGCAAGATATATATTTTTTCGTATATATAAAAAAATAGGTAACTTCGCCTGTTTGTTTACAAGCAGCCGGTCCCAAGCCCGGATAAAAGGAGGAGGGCCTATGAATACATTTATTATTTTTCTATATAAATTGTTATGTGTTAAGATTTTATTAATAAAGCTCATCAAGAAGAGTATGAAAATGTTTAACATATAATAAAAAATATAATGGCTAACAAATAAATATGTATATACATACATACATATATATGTATATTACTTATAATGAAATAAAAGGATAAAGATTAGGTTCGTTAAATTGTGAATATTGCCTAGAGATGAAATTTAAAATTGAATAACAAGAAGAAAAAAAAAAAAAAGGGCCCGGGCCCGGCCCAAGCCCGGCCCTAGGGCCTGGGCCTGGACTGGGCCTAAGTTTGCCTTCGGCAGGCCCGGCCCGGCCCGGCCCGGTTGGCAGCCCCCACTGGCCCGGCCCCGGCCCGGCCCCACAGCAGGCCCGACGGGCTTGGGCTGGGCCGGCCCAAGCCCGGCCCTTTGACATCTCTACACAAAGGGGGGTAGTTGGAAAACGATCGTAAAACACTTCAAAGTGAACTATTTGGTTATAACTAATAATAATAATAATAAATAAAAAACAGTCGGACAGTCATTTAAGAAGGAAGAGAGTTTGAAATTGTTTTATTCTTGGTAATTCTTAACTAAGGTTTCCATAGACCATCTAAGATCCAAATCTTCTTAAACTTTCGGTTTATCCTAGTTGCTTATTAAGGTTGCCGGTTGGCTGGCATGGTTGTTAAGGTATTGAACTTTTTGTTGCATTTGGGCAATGTTTGTTTGCTGGAATTTTGGCTGAGAAGCTCCATAGCCCTGCCTGCTGCCCAGAAAATTGCAGAATCTGCAGTCTTTGTTCTTACCCACTCTTTGGCACAGATCGTTATCAGCTTTTCAACCCCCCCTTCCCCCATTGTTAACCAAATTGAACCATGAGATGTCTCTATTTTGGTCTGAAGAAACAAAGTGGACTGGACTGGCATAAATTTGATAATTAACTGTTCTATACTTGGTAATTCTCAGCTTGGGAATCATTCATATGCTCTGATAACCTGAAATCAAAATCTTCCTGAATTTTCATTCATTTTAGTTACCTAATTTTTAAGGTCTTAATTCATCGACTGTTCACATTGTTTTCTCGCTAGAACTCTTGTCTCTGCAGCCTCGAAAATTGCGTGGCGAATGCTTAGACCACAATTTTTGTAACAAGTTATAACAAGTCAGACACCAAAATATAAGATTACAAAAATATGATATGTTTTAATATCAGTAGTCTTGACCATTTAGAACCGTTGAATATATCATATAATAATTCTTTGCTTCCTTTAATTATTCTTCCCCTCACATTACATTCTCTCGATCTAACAATTCTAAATGATTCAGAATCACACAATTCTAAATGATTCAGAATCACGCAATATTTACTCTGATACCGTAAACAAAGTATAAATACATATAATCAAAGCCTTGGTCAAAAAGTAGATGGCATGCTCTGGTTTAATTTGCATTTGGGTCCGAAGGCCAGAAAATGTAACACCTATCTTGGGACCAATATGTAATTTGACCCCATAAATATTGTTGAAATCAGGGTAGGTGAAGCACCAAACCCTTGTAGTGTTCGCACTCCGAACAGTTAAATTACCGAACTGCCCTCCTCAACTACCTCCACCACCACGGGGGGACTTACCAGACACGCACCATCCCCCGCACTGCAAAACGCCAACCCCTTATAAAACCCATCTCCATATCTCTCGTCCCTCTTCAGGTACCCCCATCTCCCTCCGAAATTCACGGTGCCTCTTCATTGCTCTCAACTCCGGTCAAAAATGGCTCTCACCAATTCCCTCCTACCCACCAAATCTCTTCAATCCCTCCTACCTTCTCACCAACCAAGCCCAAGCGCCAGCCCATCTCTCTCCGCCACCAACCCCACCAGATCCGTCCGGCCCATCTCGGCCGTTCACTCGCCGGACCCGTCGAAGCCGCTGAAGCCGGCAACCTCCGCCACGTCGGCGACGGCGACAGCGGCCCAGACGGTGACCAAGCTGGACAAGGCCTCCACCCAATGGGCCGTGGACAGCTGGAAGTCGAAGAAGGCCTTGCAGCTGCCCGAGTACCCGGATCGGGTCGAGCTCGAGTCGGTGCTCGAGACCCTCGACGCGTTCCCGCCGATCGTGTTCGCCGGCGAGGCCCGAAGTCTGGAGGAGCGGCTCGGCGAGGCCGCAATGGGCAATGCCTTCTTGCTGCAGGGTGGTGATTGTGCTGAGAGCTTCAAGGAGTTTCATGCCAACAACATTCGTGACACCTTCAGGATTCTTCTCCAGATGGGCGCCGTGCTTATGTTCGGTGGCCAAATGCCTGTCATCAAGGTCGCCATTCTGCCCTTTTATTATTTTCCCGTCTTTTCTTGGCCTGCAAACTTTAGGAGGGAAATATTCCTGTGGGCATCTCATTTGGTCGCTACAAGGATAAAGTTTATCCCTAATAGACTTTTTAACGGCAAACTGTGGTGTCAGCAAACATAATCAGATGCAAAATTAGCTTTCCCATTTTTGAAATAGTATTCAATTGAACCTCCTGTCCAGTAAAGATAGAATAAGTCAAAGTTTGACTCAAACAACGGCAGTGTGTTCCGATTCTAATTCTAGGGATTGGGGGAAAATAAGGGGACAAATCCTATGAAATGTTGACAGTATATTTATGCACATTTTTTTTTCTTTTTTTTTTTTTGGCCTTTTTGTGTTGATTTGAGGTTATTCCCGAGACGATGTTGAAACTGAAGTAAGTTTGGGATGTGGGTGTGGATTATTTTAGGTGGGAAGAATGGCGGGTCAGTTTGCAAAGCCGAGGTCGGACCCGTTTGAGGAGAAGGATGGGGTGAAGCTGCCGAGTTACAGAGGGGATAATGTGAATGGAGATGCTTTCGATTTGAAATCCAGGACGCCGGACCCGCAAAGGCTGATCAGGGCGTACTGTCAATCTGCTGCTACGTTGAATCTGTTAAGGGCTTTCGCCACGGGAGGTTATGCTGCTATGCAGAGGATTACCCAGTGGAATTTGGATTTCACTGAGCACAGCGAACAGGGTGATAGGTATACATATTTGGCCTTGTTTTATGTTTTGTTAATTTATCTTTTAGTTCGATGTAGACACTTTTTTGGAGCTTCGTTGTTAGTACCAAGTGAAACAAGTTGATTTGTTAGGTCATTTTCATTGTGCTTAGTGATTTGTTTTGCTCCTAATTGACCCCGTGTTCAATTGAAAGCCTCTATGTTGAATTTATTCGAAAAACACTTCTGGAAGTAGCTGAATCAAATCTTTATATGAGTGTTACTTACTGAAAATGAAAGCATGATTATGGGATACATGGCTAACTTAGGTTTTGTTTGGTACCTTGAACGATACGTGATATACTTATTCTAAGGTATGTTAGGTAAATGTTTCTAGAAACATCTAAAACCGTCTTGTGGGTGTTGAAAGCTCCACTTATTGTTGAATAATGAGTTTTCAAAACAAATGCTTATTTGTTGGTTCATGGCTGAAGTAGGTCTTATGCGGTTGCTTGCACAAATCGTGATATGATTGTTATGGCATGATAGGTACCGAGAACTAGCTAACCGAGTGGATGAGGCCCTTGGATTCATGGCTGCTGCTGGACTTACAATGGAGCATCCGATCATGACAACCACTGAGTTTTGGACCTCTCATGAGTGCTTGCTTTTGCCGTACGAGCAATCTCTTACTAGGTTGGACTCAACTACTGGCTTGTACTACGATTGTTCTGCCCATATGCTTTGGGCTGGGGAGCGGACACGCCAATTAGATGGTGCTCATGTTGAGTTCTTAAGAGGAGTTGCTAATCCCCTAGGGATTAAGGTAGCTGCATCCTTTTCTTGACAATCAATTTGAAATGTTGTGTCTCCCTTCTGAGTGTATTTCGTACGATAATGGCAATGGTAATGATGATTAGGTGCTAAGATGATACTGCTCTTATACTACAGGTGAGTGATAAGATGGATCCAAATCAACTTGTCAAGCTCATTGATATATTGAATCCCCAGAACAAACCAGGGAGGATCACAATAATTACAAGAATGGGAGCAGAGAACATGAGGGTGAAGCTTCCCCATCTAATTAGGGCAGTAAGAAGAGCTGGGCAAATTGTTACTTGGGTCAGTGATCCTATGCATGGAAATACCATCAAAGCTCCCTGCGGTCTCAAAACTCGCCCCTTTGATGCTATCAGGGTAAGTTACTAGTCATCTCAGTCATATTCGATACTTTACATGAAACCTGCAGAATTAACGTATTGGATTAAGATAGCAGAATTAGTTCATTTGAATGGAGTTTCATTTTTTTGATTATAGACATGCCATGAAGAGTACCCGTTATTCTTCATGAGTTTTGGTTCTCCAGTGATGTGGTTCACTACTGTCATAGTATTTTAAAATATAGGTATCCACCATTTTAAATTTTTGGTCCAGAATGTACACAATCGAATCTACTTTTGGTACAAAAACTGGAAATAGTTGAAGCCACGACAATACATATAGTGAAAGACTTCGCAGAATCAAAAGGATATAGTAATGAGTCCTGTACTCATTGTTGATCTTTATGTGCATTAGATTTTTAGTTTATTACAATGCTCTTTGTTTTGGCATGTGCCTTTCCTGATATATCCTCGCTAGATATTTTTTGGCAACCTATCAGTGCAACGTTGCATGGCCAGTAGTCTGCCACAATAGCACTTTTGATCATTATGAAAACGTGCCAAAGGCCCCGTGCTGGCCATGTGCATGAGGTACCAAAAAAATGGTCCATCGCTTTTGTAGTTATTATCTCCTTTAACAGGCCGATTATGAATCCTTGGCTCTTCCTATGGTGGGTCTACTTGCTCAACCACCTCAAGTAAATTCATTTGTGTACCTCGCAGAAATGATTATATTATTTCCTCGCAAAAGACCTTGGAAAATGAATGTAGAACAAGATGTAGTAGGTAGGAAAGGGTACAACGTAGATGAAATTGCCTAAGAAGTTTCCTTAAACTGTATCAAGGTGATTGAACTAAAAAATTGGTTTGGTATGTTGATGGTTTTGTGTCCCTCTCTATGACCTGGAGTGGACCCAAATACCTATTTTGTTTGGTAGATGCTACATTATCTTCTGGTGGTTAGTTTCACAGCACTCGTGCGTGCTCCTCAATTTTTCCACTAGACAAGAAAAATATATGTGAATCTTGTACCCAAGAAAAATAGATACGACCTGGGCTTATTCTCTTAGCACCACCAGTAAGAGAGCACCGCCGCTATTTCTATCTTCTGGTATGTTGGTAGTTTGAGAGCTGCTGATATGTAGGAACTTTGGATGCTCTTTTGATTTCATGCAACTTTAAGGGTCTTTACTCTTTCAATCACTGAAACTTGGAAAAAATTACTGATGATGCGAAACTCATACAAAATTTAATGGGACAGGCGGAAGTGAGAGCATTTTTTGATGTACATGAGCAAGAAGGAAGCCACCCAGGAGGGGTTCATCTAGAGATGACTGGCCAGAACGTGACAGAGTGCATTGGTGGATCACGAACGGTGACATTTGATGACCTGAGCTCACGCTACCACACCCACTGTGACCCAAGACTCAATGCGTCTCAATCTCTAGAACTTGCTTTCATCATCGCAGAGCGTTTGAGAAAGAGGAGGATGGGATCACAGCGGTCGTCGGCACAATAGAGCTGTAGAATTGCTTCAAGGGCCCTCAGACATGTTTGTTCGTTTTTTCCCCTAAGTTAATTACGTCTGTTTTTATTAATATTTATTTGGATTTTTTTTTTAGTTTTGAAGTATGATGATGTAATGTATGTGTATACTGGAAGAAAGTGGTGGTTTGAGTCTGTTTAATGAGACGGGAATAAAGCAAAAGTTTATGGCTGCATTCAGATTACAAATTTGATGGTAGGTATATGCATTTATTAATGGCTTTAATGTCTGTGCTGGGATCATTTGGTACATAGGCACATGAAAATCAGGGTAGTTGGAGCCAACAACTACTTTGTTTGTTGTTGCAGAGTTCCACTTGGTTGGACATGGATCATGTTTAAATCAAGTAGTAATAAATCAAGAATCTCCATCTGAGTTCTGAATATTCTCTTTACCGGTGATGTCTTGTTAGAGTCTAGGCTAGTTCAAAAGCATTTGCAGACAGTACTTCCACTTTTCTTTTGGTAGTTCTCTGATAAGTCGCATGTGTTTTGGTAGTTCTCTCTTGAGTTGCATGTGTGAGATGTTGGTCTTACATCAGGTAGAGGATGAAGATGAATCCATGGATTTTCGTCAAGATAAGCTTTTAGGTCAAGTACGACATGATCTTGTATTAGGTCAAGTTGGACTTTATCATGTACACGTGGGCCTTTTTGTGCTACTTCGCTTTTCTTAGAGTCCATGGCTAATAACCTGAGCTCGTTCTCTTAGTGGTGGTACAGGTGGAGGCTCTTGAAGAAAAATGTAACATGTTGGCTCTAGTCGAAGTCGTGTGTTCACTCATTAGGTGGAGGTGAGGTGGCAACTCTTGTAGATTGTTAACGAAATTGACACAACTTGGGTTGAGGAAAGTGTCTTTAGGAGGTTGGAGACAAGGGATGCTCGAATGTGATCGGCTCATGCGTGAGGGGTAGATTGTTAATGTGCACGTGCAAGGTGTTAGTACCACGTTTTGTAAACGATAAATAAGATGTACTTGAGACCCTGTATATGTGAGCCTTCTTGATGGCACTTGGCTCTCGCTTTCTCCACCATATTTTGGCGTAGAAACATGGTGGTATGGAGGTACAACTTTGTTGCGCAAGGGTAAAGTGGTTTGCGGCTGAAATGTAGAAAACTACTTAAAGAAGTATCAGTGCGACGTGCTTTCACCAATATACCAACCCAAAGTAGGCACAAAAGAAATGGCAGAGGCTTGCTAATTTGGCCCTTTGTAGACACGATGACCTTGTGATGGCAAGGAAGTAGGTACGTAGTATACGTGGAGGTGTCGGAAAGAATGCGGTCCAAGTTAAAAGTCAAGTTTGCTGGTGTGGGGCAGAGCAGGAATAGGGTAGAGGCCAAGTCTTCCTAGACAGAGCCTGAGTAGTGGCAATACTGCAAGGGCGAAGGCATAAGGTGAATACACTATGACAGTTACTAGTCCAATAAGTCCAGTGTCAAGGTCCCTAGTCAAAGTCTAGAGTCGAGGTCTGAGCTCTAGAGTGTTTCTCTTTCTGGAATTCTTGAGCTTTGAAGTTCTAGAGTAAGAAAATGAAATGTAAAATTGATTTTTGTTCTCAAATAATTGAGTTCTCGAATCTACTATTTATAGAGGTCGGAAAAGTGATGCCATTAAGCGACATGTGGTGCTCCCTGGAGCAACACCTCACTGAGGGAAGGCCATAAATGTCACTGCTCCACAGACTATTGGATCACATATTCACTCGGCTTGCCTTACATGACTTTGCTCTATCTATCTGGAAAGATTGAATCACAAAGCGTCTTTGTAGCCAGAGAACCTTAGATCTAGCCACCAGTCCAAAGCCTTTGTTGAGTTCCACACGAGTGTTGAGAGATGTAGAGAACTTGACAGCAGTGCGGAAAGCCTAGCGGCCAACTGACAGGTAGACTAGGCATAATGCCTTCCAACTATCTGTTCCAGTCTCAGAGTGACATGGGGGTCATAATTGTAGCGGTGCCGATTAAGGGCCTCAGTGCCAGAGCACGTAGACTAGTCATACATACACCTTGGTAGAGTGTCCTAAAGGAGTCGCTTATCTCACTGGTGAATCTTTTTGTCGGAGTATTTGAAGCACCCCAAGGTAGTGTTCCGAAATCTCGAAAGAGTCGCTGACCTAATAGGCTAAGGTAATGTCCAGTAGAAGTCACCTACTCGGCAGGAGAGGAGTCCTCATGATGAAGCACTCGGAGCTCCTGGCAGAGATACTGTCCCGAGAGAGTCGTCTATCTCGCGATGAGTCCTTGTGCTGGAGCACTTAGAGCGCGCCAAAATAGTGTCCTACGAGTCGCCTAACCTAAAGAACAGAGGTTATGTCCTAGAGGAGTTCCCCATATCGCAACAGGTCTTTGTGCGGGAGTACTCGGACCACGCTATAGTAGTGCTCTTGAGGAATCGCCTACCTGATGAGCCGAGGTAGTGTCCCAGAGGAGTAGCCTACTTGGCTAGAGGGGAGTTCTCATGCCGGAGCACTTGGAGCTTTCTGGCGGAGATAGTGTCCCGGAAGATTTGCATATCCCGCTATGAGTCCTTGTGCCGGATCACTTAGAGTGTGCCAAGGCAGTGTCTCGAAGGATTGGCCTACATGATGGGATGAGGTAGTGTCCTGAAAGAGTTGCCTACGTGGCAGAGTGACACACGGTGGCCCTTGATGGCACAAGGAAACCGTGTGTGGCACTCGATTTGCCGCTCGCAAGAAGAGTCCGCCAACCAATCTCAACAATTTATAGCAAGCAGTGCATCAACATCGCATAAAACAGTGCACAAAGAGTAAATTTCAACACGAGGGCAAAACGGTCACAAATATCTTCATTACTTCAATAGCATCATTACAACTTACAAAAGGCTTTGTTTGCATCCACAGTGTGCAATCTAGCTAGAACGGCAAGCTAAAACAAAGCAAGGGACTCTCGGGTATGGGTGTGCATGACTCCCATATAGTACCATTAGGAGGAAAAACCAAAGTGACAGTAGTAGACGTAACTATGTGCGAGGAGTCATAGTGCCCCTTTTTAGAGAAATACAACTCGAAATTTTACAGGGAAACTTAAATATATACAAGGGTGGTCTCCACCAAAATTGAGCAAAAACGCACGCCTGGATCTTCAGATCTTCACGGTTGGCTTTTGGCGTGCGTGGGCACTGCAATTGGGCGCGCGGGCGCTGTGCTTGACGGGCGCATGGGCGCGAGACTTGAAGAACTTGTGAGGGCGCATGGGCGCTTGTTGGAAGGGCGCGGGGGCGCTGAGCTGGATGGGCGCGGGGGCGCTGTGCTAGGCGGGTGCAAGGGGCAGCCCGTGACATTCTCCCCCACTAGAGTTGTTGACGCCCTCGTCAACTTCTGCATGTGGTAGGCTTCAATCTTGTCGGCGTAGGCTGATAAGTCTGCTGCTAGTTCCCAGGTGTTTTCTTCGTCCATATGTCCCTGCCACTTGACTAGGTACTCCTGATGGCGCTTGCGGGAAGCTATAATCACTCTATCATTTAAAATAGCTTCGGCAACTCGCTTTCCTGCTGCTTTGGGTTTGAGTCCTTGTCTCTTGATTTGGCCCCTTGAGGGGTCGGCTGTGTCTTCATAGAATGGCTTCAACATGCTGACGTGAAAGACGGGATGGAGCTGGCGGCTCCACCAATGAGGCGGATCAACTTTGTAAGCCATCTTGCCTATCTTCTTCACTATAGTCAGGGGTCCCTCATATTTCTGCAAAAGACGAGAGTCTCTTCCCCTTAGAAATTTGCGATCTTGTGGCAGTAGCTTAACCATAACTTTATCGCCCACGTTAAACTCTTGAGATCTCCTGTTCTTGTCAGCGTGTTTCTTCATTCTTCTGGCTGCTTTCTCAAGGTAGGAGTGAGCTAGATCTATATTCTGCCTCCATTCTTTACTGAAGCTTATGGCCCTTGGGGATTTCCCGGCATTGGGGACGTTTACCGTGTGGGGTAGTAACGGTTGTTGTCCATTTACAATCTCAAAAGCACTCTTCCCTGTCGAAGAGCTTTTGCGTGAGTTGAAACACAGCTGGGCAACATCCAGTAGCTTGACCCAATTTTTCTGTGTTGCACTGACAAAATGGCGGAGGTACTCTTCTAACATGGAATTGAACCGCTCCGTCTGACCGTCTGATTCTGGATGATAACTTGAACTCATCGAAAGTTGGGATCCGAATAACTTAAAGAGTTCAGTCCAAAAGTTTCCAGTGAAGCGGGAGTCCCGATCACTGACAATGTCTTGAGGCATTCCCCAATACTTCACCACATACTTAAAGAAAAGTTGCGCTGTGTCTTCGGCTGAGCAATACTTGGGTGTTGCGATAAAGCTCGCATACTTGCTAAACCGATCAACGACAACAAGAATTGTGCCTAAGTCTTCAACCTTCGGCAGACCAGTGATGAAATCCAATGACACACTCTCCCACGGTCTCTTGGGGACCGGCAGCGGCTGTAGTAACCCTGCTTTCTTCGTACGCTCCACCTTGTCCTGCTGACAAGTAAGGCATGTTTTCACATACTCTTGCACTTCATCCCCCATTTGGGGCCAGTAGTAACCTTGTTGAAGGAGAGCTAATGTTCTTTCTCCTCCGGCATGGCCTGCCCAAAGGGTGTCATGACATTCTCGAATCAATGTTCGTCTCAGATCATCGACTCGGGGAACGTATACCCGTCTTCCTTTGGTCATCAGCAAACCATCTTCTTGCCAAAACTGTCGAGTTTTACCGCTCTCGATCAGTTTCAGTAGTTGTTGGGCAACCGGATCCTTGGTAAGGGCCTTCTTGATCTTCTTCCCGATGTTGATGGCAACTCGGCTATCTGCTCTAACAATAGCATTCATGGCCATCAATGCTACCTGATCTAGTTCGGCTCTCCTGCTGAGGGCGTCTGCTACGCTGTTGGTTGAGCCTACCCTGTACTCGAGCATGAAGTTGAATTCTGCCAAAAGTTCCTGCCACCTGGCCTGTTTCGAGGTGAGCTTAGATTGACTCAAGAAGTGGCTCACTGCAGTGTTGTCCGTCCGCACTATGAAGCTAGAACCAAGCATGTAGTGCCTCCAAATTTTGAGACAGTGTACTACCGCGAGCAACTCTTTCTCATGAGTGGTGTAGCGACGTTCTGCTTCGTTGAGCTTCCTACTCTCATATGCCACCGGGTGGCCTTCTTGCATTAGAACCCTTCCTAGTGCAAAGTCAGAAGCATCTGTATGAACTTCAAAGGACTTCGACACATCAGGGAGAGCAATTACCGGATCTTCAGACATAGCCTGCTTCATAGCCGAGAAGGCCGATTGACACTCCTTGGACCATTCCCAAACATTGCTCTTCTTCAAAAGTTCGGTTAGGGGATGGGCCATTCTCGAATAATCTCGGACAAACTTCCTATAATAGTTGGTCAATCCAAGGAAAGATCTCAGTTCTGAAACATTCGTTGGCGGCTGCCACTCCTGTATCACTTGAACTTTAGCTGAGTCCATCCTTATCTGACCCTGTTCTGTCACATGGCCCAAGAATTTAATCTTGGTCTGGGCAAAAGTGCATTTCGACAGCTTCACGTATAGCTCGTGCTCCCTCAGTCGGGCAAGCACCTTCCTCAAGTGCTTCAGATGCTCGTCCAAGCTGGAACTGTAGATCACAATATCATCGAGATACACCACTACAAAATCGTCAATGTAGTCCTGCAAAACCTGATTCATCAAGGTGCAAAATGTGGCCGGGGCGTTGGTCAAGCCGAACGGCATGACCAGGAACTCATACGCACCGTATCTGGTGACACAAGTTGTCTTCGCCTCGTCACCTTCTGCAATTCAGACCTGCCAATACCCAGACTTCAAGTCCAACTTGGTAAACACTCTCGCCCTACTAAGCTGATCAAAACAGTCGGCGACTAAAGGAATAGGATACTTGTTCCGAATAGTCACCTTGTTTAGCGCCCTGTAGTCCACACACATCCGCAAGGAACCATCTTGTTTCTTCTGGAAGAGGACTGGTGCACCGTAAGGCGACTTCGCTGGAGTGATCAAACCCGCATCTAGCAACTCCGTCAATTATTTTCTGAGTTCAGCAAGTTCTGGTTATGACATCCGATACGGAGCTCGGGCGGGTGGCTTCGTGCCTGGCACGAGCTCTATCTCATGGTCAATTGCCCTTCTAGGTGGCAATTTCTTCGGCAATTCATCAGGCATCACATCTTCAAAGTCATTTAATATCACTTTAACTTCTTTCGGTAATGGTCCCGATACTTCTTCAATTTTGTCCCACCGTAGCATGGCAAGGTAGGTTGTTTCATCCCGTTTTAATCCCCTTTTTAACTGGAGGGCTGAGATAGAACGCTCTCCCACCCTAGAAGATATAGTTGGGATGACACACGGTTTATTCCCAAGCATGACTAGCGAGTTGGTACATGGCATCACTGTGGTCTTTGTGTCACGCAGAAACTCCAACCCAAGGATCAGTTTAAAGTCGTCCATGATGACTACTGAAAAGTTGGTCCTTCCTTCGTATGGGCCAATCTTGATCAAAACAGATCTCGCTATCCCCGCTACTGGCTGTGCGGCGGAGTTGATAGCCTTCACCCGTCCGCACCCTTTTTCTAGAGTTAGACCCAATCTTTCCACTTCGGTGCTAGAAATGTAATTATGGGTAGCTCCTGTGTTCACCATGGCCCTGATGGCCTTCCCGTTAACCTTGATGTCCACATACATCAAGCCTTTTCCTGGTACATCACCCTTTTTCTTTGGCGGCATGTCTTTAGGCTCTTCCCCAGTCAAGCTCTTTTTGGGGTTCCCAACCTGTGTTGTCACCGCATTACACCACTGAGGAAAGGCCCCGACGGCATCTTCCTCTTCATAATCTTGTGTGTCTATTTGCTCATCTGTTGGTGGATGCCTTGGTCGAGAGCCAGATTGTTCCCCACGTTGCACCTGCCCAATGTTGTCAAAGAAGGCATTCATCATCTGTCGCTGCGGACAGTTAGCGATCACGTGCGGTCCTTGGCACAAGAAGCAACCCCTGAAAGGAGGTTTCTTCACTTCTCCACTGGTGCTAGCGTTAGGCTTGGCTTTGAACCCAACTCCACTCTTCTGTTGGGTAGAAGAGTTTGACGCCCAACTGCTTTTACTGCCCCAACTTTGGTTTGGCACTGGACCCCCTGGCTTCTTGCCACCAATACCTCTGCTTGGATTTCCTCTCTGAGGGGGTCTCTGTGGCTCGGAGTTGTAATCTGAAAGGCTCTCGGCAGCGATGATGGCTTCATTAAGGTTGTTCACCCGACGTCTATTAAGCTCGGTGCGAGCCCATGGTTTTAACCCTTCCATGAAGAAGAAGAGTTTGTCGACTGCGGACATGTCACTGATGTCCAACATCAAGGCAGAAAATGCCTGGCAATACTCCCGGACCGATCCGGTGTGCTTGCATTCCAGCAACGCTTTTCTCGCGTTGAATGCGGTGTTTTCTGGGAAAAACTGACTCTTTAGCTCACGTTTGAGTATCTCCCATGTGTTTATGACGCAAGACCCATCTTCGATCTCTGCGTACTTCTTCCGCCACCATAACTTGGCATCTCCAACCAAGTACATGGCAGCCATCGACACCTTTGTCGCTTCCGAGTCTACTCTGATGGCTCGAAAGTATTGATCTATATCGAAAAGGAAATTTTCTAATTCCTTGGCGTCACGGGCTCCCCCGTAACTCTTGGGCTCTGGCACTCGGGGCCTCGACGAGTGCTCCGCACCCCCAGCGGGTGTGTTAACCACTGCACGACTAAGAAGCTCCACTCGATCCTGGAGTTCTTGAAATTTAGACTCCCAGTCTATACCTTCACTGTGCCGTGCATGGTGTTCCACTCGATCTTGAAGCTCCTGAAACTTCCCCTCCCATTCCATGCTCTCAGCATATCGGGTATTATCAGTGGCTTCAAGATTCACTTCCAACGCATCAAGGCGAAGGGAGAATTGCTTCAGGATGCCCGGAGCATCCTGGTCACTCTTGAACATGTCATGTATCTGTGCTTCCAAAGCATCGATTCTCTCTTTCGTGTTGGCCATAGTTTTGCTCAGCAAACTATCCCACAATATTTTCTTAGCTTAAGCCACGATCCCTTGGGCAACCGCGCTCTGATACCACCTGACACACGGTGGCCCTTGATGGCACAAGGAAACCATGTGTGGCACTCAACTTGCCGCTCGCAAGAAGAGTCCGCCAACCAATCTCAACAATTTATAGCAAGCAGTGCATCAACATCGCATAAAACAGTGCACAAAGAGTAAATTTCAACACGAGGGCAAAACGGTCACAAATATCTTCATTACTTCAATAGCATCATTACAACTTACAAAAGGCTTTGTTTGTATTCACAGTGTGCAATCTAGCTAGAACGGCAAGCTAAAACAAAGCAAGGGACTCTCGGGTATGGGTGTGCATGACTCCCATATAGTACCATTAGGAGGAAAAACCAAAGTGACAGTAGTAGACGTAACTATGTGCGAGGAGTCATAGTGCCCCTTTTTAGAGAAATATACTCGAAATGACTTGAAATTTTACAGGGAAACTTAAATATATACAAGGGTGGTCTCCACCAAAATTGAGCAAAAACGCACGCCTGGATCTTCAGATCTTCACGGTTGGCTTTTGGCGTGCGTGGGCACTGCAATTGGGCTCGCGGGCGCTGTGCTTGACGGGCGCATGCGCGCGAGACTTGAAGAACTTGTGAGGGCGCATGGGCGCTTGTTGGAAGGGCGCGGGGGCGCTGAGCTGGATGGGCGCGGGGGCGCTGTGCTAGGCGGGTGCAAGGGGCAGCCCGTGACACAGAGGGAAGTCTTCATGCGGGAGCACTCAAAGCTCTCTGAAGTAGTGTTCCAGATGAGTTAATTTTTTTTTACTCCGAAGAGCAGGTCAATGCATGTTTCACGACCAAGGCAAGGTATGTGGTGAAGGGATGGACCAATGCCGGGCGGGTTATAGTGCGACAGAGTGCTAGGGGGAGGGGATGACTATATAATTGGCTCGACAGGATGTGTCCAGTGCTGCAGGCACGCTCAATAGAGATGGCATTAGGGCGCCATCACTGGGTGTTGTGCGCGTATACATGATACGGGCGACAACGCATGGGCATGACCGGGGGAAGTAATGCGGGAGGCGCATATACTAGGAGGTGACGCTTGGGCATGGTTTGGCATCATGATGCTCGGGCACAGTGTTGGGGGCATGTAGCATCGAGATGGCTCTCGGACGTGGTCAAGTGTCGTGGCTCTTGGGCACGGCAACAAGATCATGGAGCAAGGATCTCCTTAAGGAGAGAGAGATAATAAGGGAGGCAAGGAGCCCCTAAGGAGAGGAGAGATGAAGGGGTGAGGCAGGGGAGCTCCCAATGAGAGGTGAGACCAAGGGTTGAGGTAAAGAGCCCCCAAGGAACGGAGAGACCAAAGGGTGAGGCAATGAGCACCCAAGAAGAGGGAGCTCCAAAAAGGCAAAGACAGTGAACCCCTGGGGGGTTAGGGGTGGGGAGCTTGGATCGACCCCCAGGGGAGGAGCTCGGCCAACCCCTCAGGTGGGTGATGCACCATGGACTCCTTTGTCTAAGGGAGGAACGTGCCTAATCTAACACTTTGAATATTTTTGGTGATGGAGCCGCTCCACATGACTTGGACTGTATGCTCAGAGTTGACTAGATTTGTAGCGTTGAACTTTGACCATTGAATATTTATTGATGTGTTGTGAAAGTGGGATTCAAGAGCGGTCAAAGTGCACAGCCAGGATAGGCAAGCAACATCTTGTAATCACTTGTCGCTAATTTACATATATGCCTAAAGATATCCCATTGACCCTTACACATAAAAAGACGGGAAAAGTAACGCAACTTACCCTCAGGAGCTGCCCACCCACGACACTTTCCTTAGGCAAGCTGCCTGGTGGTATGATCTTATAGCCGCCAAATGGACCCTTTTATCTGGGGAGCCCCACCCCGGGGGTACACCCCCTTGGGTAGCCACCGGGTTAAAGGGCATTATGCTCTCTTCGACATTTCACTCCCTCATGACTGTCTCACATATCTCCTAGTTGTCCACCACACTTCCCCCCTTTCTTACTTGAGGTCACTGAGTGGTGGTCTACACCACAAACCACCAAGTGGGGGTGTGCACTCCAAGTTGTTGAGTGGGGGTTTACACTCCTAATCTGCCAACCCACCATGCCACACTTATATTCTCCTACATACCCATATACCAATTTGTACCTCCCCAAATCTTACATCAAGACCTTTCCATCATCCAACCCACCTCTTTACACCATGACAAAATTCTAACTACTCAATGTGTAATGCCATACCACTTAATGGCATTCGTGTCACCCACCATAACACTACCACTACACTTATGGATTCCATAAACCCTTGTCGCTCAACTCATACTCCATCCATGCACATTTGGATACTTTCAACATATTGTCAGTTTACAACTTCTTGGGGGCTTCGTACACCATGACAACCTTCGTCCCACCCCCAATACTGCATCGTCTGTATCCATGCTATGAGCCCCTGGCACTAAATCCATCTGCCGCACCCATGCTCCACCTTTGTGTTACATGCCCTCGCACAATACTTAGTGACAGTGCCCCTTGCTATCTCTATTGAGCACGTCCTTAGCACTGCATGCATGCTGCTATGCCCACAAGCGCCCCAGTTATACATTTTTGCCCTTGGGACTTTGTCACAATGCCACAGTCTCGGTGCTAGTCCATCTCTTCACCACATCATGTGCCCCCTTTGGTCATGGAACATGCTCCGAACTGCTCTCTAGAGTATGCTACATCCCTCAATTATTATGGAACACTATCTCAAGGAGTTCCAAATGCTCTAACATGATGATGCTTTTACTGCAAGGTAGGCAACTCCTTTGGGACACTATCTCAGACTATCGGGTAAATGACTTATCTGAGATACTATCTTGGCACGCTTGAGTACTCTGGTATAGAGACTCATTAGGGGATAAGCGATTCCCTCTGGACACTATCTCTGCCAGCCGTCAGGGATCTCAGGGTACTGTGACACGAGGACTCCTTTCCCGCCTGGTAGGTGAATCCTTCGAAGGCACTAGCTCGGCCCGTTAGGTAGACAATTCATCCGGGACACTACCTTGGTGGCCTCTAAGTGCTTTAGCAGAAGGACTCACCCTGCGATAGGCGACTCCTCCATGACACTATTTCTGCCAGGGTGTTTGCGTAACTAGTTTACATGCTTCGACACTGGGGGCTCTTCGTCAACAACCCTAGGGACCATGACTCTCGAGTCACTCTGAGACGGGAGCAAGTTCTTGGAAGGCAAAAAAGCGCTTGAGTCTGCTTGACAGTTTGGCGGTCGAGCCTTCCCCCACCACTATTAGGTCTCTGCATCTCTCGATGCATCCATGGACTCAGTAAGGGTTTTGGAGTGGTAGTTAGGTCAATGAATTTAACCACGCCGACGTTGCGTGAGTCAGTCTTCCTAGACAGATATAAGAAAGTTGTATGTGGCAAGCCAAGAGTATATGCCATTCAACAGTGTGTGGAACACCGACATATGGTGCACTCACGGCAAGGTATGCCTTCAGAGAGCGTAATGTGTCAGTTTGGCGACAAGGCGTTTTCGATTGCCTATAATTTGTAGAATTGAGAGCTCATTTTTAAGGAGATTGGGAACTCCTTTGCACACATTCACTTCCTCAGTCTAAAATTCAGAGTTAAAATAGTTCTAGAGAGAGAAAGAACTTGCTCATTGGATCCTAATCATAGTTATTAAAGGTGTAGGTGCACCAACGTGCAAAGGGTCCCTAGAGCCTAGGCGCAAGTTGCGTGCCTTTTCGAAGCGAGGCACAAAATAAAAATAAAGAAATATTAGTGCATTAAGCCAATAAAATCACGTAAAAAAATTCAGAACATGACTATTTAACAAATTTTGAACACTAAAAAAAGTTTCGAATTTAATGAGAAGTACTTAATCGTAAGTGAATATGATAACGTCATCATCATTATTAGTCAGGGCTAAGGCAACAATGTTTTCCTCAAAATCATAGGCTCCAAGTTTGGTAAAAATTTCTCCTCAATTTCATTTTATTTGTCTACAAGGTGAAATGAATGAGTAGATTTACTTAAAAAAGAATAACAATTAGAGATGAGACGTTAGTACAATGAATAACAATATGAGAATCAATTGATTAGGGATTTTGGTTTTAGTTTTTTTTTTTTTGATATGGATATTCATTTGAAACAAAGAATAAAAAACAATGAAAGGTTAAGATGATGTCATGATGTAAAAATAAAAATTTGTGATTTTGGGCTTTTTTTTTAGCCTAGACACGCAAGGCCCACGCCTTTTTCAAGGGGTTGAGCCTAGGCGCGCCTTTGATAATATTGATCCTGATATATTTTATTGTTGATCCGTAACCATTCTGTGTCCTCGCCCTCGCTGCCCATCCATTTCTCAGGCTCTGTTAAGATTGTTTTGGTCTTTGTCCTTACTCTTGTCCTTACTCTATCCCACACAATTATCCTTGTCATGTGACTCCTATTGTACTTTTTTGGCACCTCCATCTGTTTTACAAACTCATTCCTTAGCACAACACACACGCTCTATAGAAAAAATTGGTTGGAAATCACTTTTTATCTCAATAAATTACACTAACACTAATTAGCGTATTAAAAAACTACTTCCTTTCTAGATTGAAATTTTATCTCTCCCACGTTATGCAAAATTCTAAGATATTTACTTGGGCCGTAAACCTTTAGTCAAACTCAATCACTATTGTAGACCAGATAAGTCATGTTTGACTAGTCAATCAGGTGAGCACAATCAATAACTATATATCTCTGCTAACAATTTGAAAAGAGCAAGGGAAGAAAAAGTTGAAAAAAAAATAGGAGTATTATTAGTTTATTCTATTGAAATTCTTTTACATAAAACACTTTAGTATAAATGACGTGGTGCGGTAAATGAACGAGCTTATATTTATACTCTATATATATATATATTTTGTTAGCATCTTCTATATCTTCAAAATTATAAATCCTATTTTCTTGAATTCTTATAATTTTAAAATTGAGCTTAATAGGTAATAAATTTTGATTGGCCACAAAATAACTTTTAATTCTATGAAATCTATGATATCTATTCCTCTATTTCATAATTAATTAATACTATTTTCATGTATAATACGAAATTTTAATTAATATCCTTACCGTGCATAGCTAATGATAATAATATCTCGAGTATGTATCAGACTTACCAAATCTTGTTATATCATTCCTTTCGTTCAATCCCCCACGTCATCAAATGACACTTTCGCCAGTGTGGCACATGTCAAACTCTTCCGGGCTTCCCACAAGGGAGTTTTTTTTCCTTTAATTAATACATGTTTAACATTTAATTACTAATTTATTCATTTTTAAAATTTATTTACCTGCATATCATATTTTTAAAAATTACTGTTTGAAATCACAGTTTCAAGGTAGAAATCGCTGTTTGAAATAACGATTTCTACTTTGAAATCGTACGTTGAAATCGTAGTTTTAAATAGTAATTTTTAAAAGTTTAGTATGCGGGTAAATAAGTTTTAAAATAGAATAAATTGATAATTAAATTTTAAAATACTATTAATTAGGAAAAAAAACTCACCCACGCGGTGTTGCCGCGGAAAAGAAAAAGAAAGACGGCCTTAAGTTCCACGCAGCAGGCGGATAGAGCCCCATCACAAAAAATTACGAGCAATCTCGCATTGATCAGGCCGGGCAATCCATGGAATCGGCATTAAGAGACCGGCGACCGGACGGTCTGGGTGACCTCCGCGTAATTCCGGACGAAATCTTGTGCGCGATCCTGGTCGCGCTCACCCCTCGCGATGTTGCTCGCCTCTCTTGCGCTAGCAGGTTCCGTTTCATCCTTGTTCTGTTTTCTCCCTCAGTTTCCATTTGAATCCTGCTCGTTTAACTTCTTGTGGATTTTTGTATGATAGATTTAGTACACGTGAACGTTAAAAGACGATTTCGCTCCTTGTTTGTAGCGTGGTTTTGACTTGTCAGACGATACTTACTTAATCTATGATTTTAAATTCCTATTTGTGTTTAATTCGATGTTTAACCGATGTAGTTTAATGTAATTGTTCTTTTTTGGTGAAAGTCCTTGTATTCTTCTTAAGCCCGAAATATGTACATT